>CALZFC010000087.1:10000-17500 GCA_945643635.1 Allodiplogaster sudhausi
AGACCGATCTTCGGGAACAACCTCGACTTCGTGATCGATTACGACAATTCGCTGTCGATCCGCGACCCTTCGAAGGCTCACGCTGGCAGATACGATTGCGTGGCTATCAACGCGGCCGGGGAAGACAAACGGGCGCACACTCTCACTGTACTGATTCTTTCTTCCTCTTTTTAATACAGAACATATGTATATTAGCTCATTATGTATTATGAGCTTTTCTATGCTCAATAAAGGAAGCGAGATTCTTGCTGCAGATCATCTCTCCTCCGATTATCGTGCCGGCGCAGACTTCCTTCAACATCATCGAAGGAGGAGATGTCATTATCCCTTGCGATGTAGACGGAGAGCCCATGCCCACAATCACTTGGTTGGCCTTCCCTCTTGGTTACTCCCTTACTCCTCCACTCTTCAGGTACCACAACGGCGAGTTGTTCGAGGATGGATTCGTAGATGAGGACGGAGCATTACACATTGAAGAGAGCATTCATGAGCATCGCGGAGAATTCAAAGTTTCTTCTTTCTTTTTTCTTTCTATCTTTCTTTTATTCGAACAATTTATTAAATTTCGGAAAGTGTAGACTGATAGATAGATGTAAATGGGATTGTGTTTGAGTGCGTGGCTGAGAACAGCGCGGGCCGAGACGAGAGACTCGTCTCTCTGACAGTGCAGACTGATAGATAGATGTAAAGGGGATTGTATTTGAGTGCGTGGCTGAGAACAGCGCGGGCCGAGACGAGAGACTCGTCTCTCTGACAGTGCACACTGCACCAGTGATCACGGGCAGTGGAGAGGTGCAAACTGTCACAGCCACTCTCAACGACTCCATTCGACTCTCCTGCCCAGCCAATGCCGAGCCTCCCCCAAGAAGAATCTGGAGCTACGATGGGGCCAAGATCAATCTCAACAACTTCTTCGGACAGGCAAAGATTCTCGCCATCACTCTGCTGGAGAGAACGAGAAAGAGACAGACAGACAGAGAGACACAGACAGAAAGAGAGAGAGAGAAAGAGAGAGAAAGAAAGAGACAGAAAGAGAGAGAGAGAGAGAGAGAATGAGAAAGAGAAAGAGGAAACGAGAGTGTTCCACTGATCCTTCCTGTTGCAGAAGTTGGAGATGGATTCGGAGGGAACCCTGACCATCCCCCGCGCCCTGATGAGCATCGCCGGCCAATTCGTCTGCCACGTTTCAAACCTCGCAGGGGACGATTCCATCACGTATTCCCTGAGAGTAAGAGACGACTCTCATGTGATTGTAGAGTAGAAGGGCCCTTCCAGGTGCTGGAGCCCCCTCGAATTGTGTCGGACACTCCGGGAACCGTCGACGTCGTCTTGGCCATGACACTGGAGATTCCATGCAAGGCCATCGGCACTCCCGAGCCCGGAATCTCCTGGGAGAAAGACGGATTCGAGGTCTGCTTATATCAATTACATTATCATCCATCTTTGAGAGAACTTTCCAAGTGAAGAAAGAGCCAATACTTCTTTGCCTGCTTCAGGTCACTTCTGGGGACAGCGTGAACATCGACTCCTCTGGGACGCTTCGCATTCTAAACACTCGCGCGGTTAGAATAATTATTGTGAAGTTAGATGAAAAACTGAAGAAATTTGTAGGAGCACGGTGGAAGTTATTCCTGCCGAGTATCGAACTCAGCCGGTTCCGATGTCAAGACGACCAAAGTCGTCGTCCAAGGTAAATCTCAAAACTTTTTTTTCTTCAATGTATTTAATTTCCTCTTTCAGAACCGCCAACGATCTTGCCAAGGACCCTTGGAAATTACACTGTTGTGGAGGACGATAAAGTAACCTTTTTTTACTTTTTTACTTTTATGTTTTACTCACCATTTTATTTTCAAGTATCTAATGCATTTCTGTAAAAGATAGATGCTTGGTTGTGAAGGTGGAGATTCGCTGTTTCGTTGCTGCGAAGCCCGCGGCCGTCATAGAATGGCTGAGAAGAGGAACGAAAATTACGAACGGAGAAGTTGAAGGAGTGAGCATCGACGAAGGTTCCATTTCTTTTTTGCCTGTTCTCTCCTCTCTCGTCTTTCTCCCTTTCCCATTCTCTCTCGATCTCTCTCTCATCTCTCTCCCTCTTTCTCTTCTTCTCTTTCTCCTACGCTTTCTCTTTCCCATTCCGTTCCCTTTCTCTTTATCTCTCTCTCTCTCTCTTTCTCTCTCTTTCTCTTTTTCTTTTTCTTTATCTCTCTCTCTCTTTCTTTTCTCTCTCGTTTCTGTCATCTCTTCTGTAGATGGTACTCTCGTGATCGAGGCTGTCAACCGAGAAGACGCTACTTTCTATACTTGCCGAGCTACTAACCCTGCTGGCACTTCTGAGAAGGTCATCCGACTTTCTGTTATTGGTTCGTTCTGCCCTCATTTCCGTGATCTGATGCTATTATTTGGAGTGCCGACCAACATCAAACGCATTATTATTGCAATATTATCATGACGGGTGCCCAATCGATAAGCAATACTACTAGTGACTATAATCATACATAAACACTGCTGCCCGATGGGACCAATTAATTTTTCAGTTCCTCCCGACTTGCGTGACTCCGAGGTCGTGGACCGCGAGTCCGTGAAGATTCACCACCCATTCTCTCTATACTGCCCAGTTGTCTCCACTCCTCTCCCTCAGGTTCTATTCCAAGTATCATATTTTGCCCGTCCCGTTTTATGTTGCTACATATGCAGTTTTCTACCCTCACTCGCTTCTCTAAAGAAAGCAAAAGGGAGTCCTTGTTTATCAGTGAAACCACTTTGATGGCCAAACTTGGAAGTTTTTTCAATACTTGGAGCGTCAGAGGGTGGATAAGCATTGGATTCTTGCAGATTACATGGTTTTTGGATGAGAAGCCAATCACGGAGAGTGACTCTAACATCCATCTCTCAGAGGACAGGCGGAAGCTTGGCGTTCTAAAGTCAGCCTGAAAGTGTTAAGCAAAGAAACAGACCTATGCATGTATGTACAAAGAAACAGATCGAACCTATGTATTTATTAAAATAGCCATTTAACGGTGTGTGTTGAATATGCTTTTTGAACGATCAGACGCACAATTTCTCCGTTCTTTACATTGAATTTGAAGGGCTCGCACGATAGACGCGGGGGTTTACAAGTGCACGGCGAGGAACTCGGCCGGAGAAAGCAGCAAATCATTCGAAGTGGAAGTGACAGAACCACCGAATGTCAACGAGGAGAGATGGAAGAGGAAAGTGGTGGTGAAGGAGGGCGAGGAAGTCGAGCTGGGATGCCCCGTCTCAGGCGTACCCACTCCCTCCATCGCATGGATCTTCCGTGGCCAGCTACTCCAGAAGAGAGACACTGTCCGTGGCGTTACTCTCTCTGACGATGGAAACACGGTGAGCTGAGTCTATTCTCCTCTCTCCCTCTCTGCACTCTCTATCTGTCGCTCTCTCTCTCTCTTCTCTCTCTCTCTAGATTTCCATTGACTCGGCTGTAGCAGAACACGCTGGTTCCCACCACTGCGTGGCTCATAACAAGGCTGGTTCCATCGATGTCGACATTGAACTCACTGTTCTCGGTTACTACTTCATTTTTATCAAAAAGCATTTATCGCTTGATCGAACAACAAGAAAGATAGAATAGCTATTTCTTCTATTAGAATATCTCGTAGTTATGTACTCGACTACCGTATAACTGTGTAATTGCCGTACGATTCTGCACTCGGGCTTAAGCAATCCAAAATAATCGTGGGAGGAATAGCTTTCGGCTCCATTGCTTCAGTGATAATGGGAGATTAAAGAGTGGGATGCGAGGGATGACAAATCTTCGTCTATTCTTTTGTAATTTGTCGACTCTCTAGACTTCACAAAATATGTGTTCAGAAGAAAAGGAGAAAAGATTAGAAATCCGCGCACTCCAATGGATCAGTGCGCTGGGCGGCTCTCCCTTCCGTTTCCTTGACAACATCAGAATGAAAAAGTAGTGGACATTCGAGGAGATTAATGCTCAAAATGAACATAACAAAATTGAAGACGTCTGTAGAGTAATATGATGAGGGAGGAAAGTCGAACACATCACGCGATTGATGAGGAGAAGAGATTAGACGATGGGGCGGAGAGTGATCTGGGGAGAAGGGACACGGCGGTCCTGAAAGAACTCTTCTCCTTCACGAACTATCGCAATCCAATCAGGTGGTAGTAAGACGGAAAGTAGAATTCAGAGAAGACACGGGCAATGTTAATGAGACTGACGAGAAGAAGTCCCTCCACATCGTGGAGCATCTTTCCAAGTCCGCGGCAAGCAGCGACCAAACCGAAGACTCCGGAGAAGGCGGTGGCCAGCATCGAGAGCACTTCCACCACGAGAAGGAAGAGGGTGGCATCAGAGAAGGCATACACGGAACCGAAGGAAGTGCGGCGGGCGAGCTGCCAATCAACTTCCATCCTCATCCACTCTTCATTAATGCATGCTTCCATTCAACCTGGAAATGGTAGTCGAGAGCGTAGAAAGAGTAGGCCAGCCAGCAGATGCTCGTCATGTACACCACGGTCTGGAAGGTCACCATCCCAGTGAAGGCAATCAGATGACAGTAGTTACGGCCGCGGCCACTGAAGAAGCAAGAAAGAGATGCAGAAGATGGAGAGTTAGACTGACGCGCGCAGAGCCACGTAAGCAGTGAGCAGAAGATAAGTCATCCACGCGGTAGACGTGAAGCGCATGAAGTTGAAGCCGCCGAGGACGATGGACATCACCATGCACACAGACGATATCTGCATCGACAACTCTGCTCACTCTTCCGAGACTGAACTGACCGTGCAGAGACTGCACTGGATGTTGCCAATGCGGTAGATGAATGCCCAGTCCACGGCCTTGTAATCCGCCACGAGCATCGCTGCAGGGACTTCTTCCATCGTCACTTCTGGTGCAGCCGGCTGCTCTTTCTCCTGTCATCACCACCATGGTTCCGCAAAATAATAAAAAGAAATAAGAAATATGAATACCGGCATTTGTTCCTGATCTTGCTGAGACTTAGCGCCAAGGCCGAGGCCGAAGTCGAGTTTGGTCATTTCTCAGGTGAGGGAAGTGAGTGGAGACACCCAGAAGGAGCGTTGTCCTTCGATCAATTGGGGTGTGAGTGGAGGGAGGAGGAGGAGGTGGAGAACCCCTCCCCTTCACTCGCCTTCCACTGCCGCCATGGCAACTCCCCTCCCCTCGCACCCCTCGGGGCTACATTCAGAAAAGAACAACACATGCAAAAAATGGAAGTAAAATAGGACGTAAAAGGATAAGACGAAGAGTGTGAAGGAGGAACGAGCTTCCTTTGATCACCCATTCTAGCAATGCCGTTCTCGCGATGCGAAGACGACCAAAGAAGGCATAAGCTATTCTCCCTTATTCCCTTCCGTCCACTCTCTCTGTCACTTTCTCTCTCTCTCTCACTCTCTCGTTGTAATTCTCACTCTCTAAGTCTCTCTCTTGGTTCTTTTCCTGTTTCTTCTCACCCTTGTTCCTCTCGAATCTTTGTGAATTGCCCGAAATGGGATGTGCCTGCGGCGATTTCTCCCTGCCTTCCTCAACCCATTCAAGAGATGACCAATCTGAGAATGCGATACAGAACAAAGGTTTTTGATGAGGTTAACGTGGCTAGCAGCGAATGGAAAAAGCTAACAAAACAAAGGAAAAGCAGAGCGAAAGAAAGAGAATCAAAGTAACAAACAACGCAAAAAAAGAAAGAATGAAAGAAAGAAAGAAGATGCAGAAGGGGCTTTACTGAAAGGGGAAAAGATGCAAGCAACAGCCAAAAGCATAAGAGATGCTGCCAAAAAGAAGAAAAATGGCCCGAAAGGCTCGGCTCCATCTTCTATCAATTTATCTTCACTCCTTCCTTCCAAGGCAACGGATATGCTGAAGGAAGAGAGGGAGATGTTTCATTGGAATTGGAATGGTCTTTTATATATGTATATATGTTGTATATATATGTACATACATACATACATATGTAAATAATAAAACCCACAAACTTTACTATACAAAAGTTGTTTAATTAATTAATGTTAAAATCTTATATAAAATTTTCTGATATTAGACGCGTGTTAAATTTAACAAAAATTTTCTTTTAGCAGCTCCAAAGCTTGGCGGGGACGAATATCTGGAAGTTGTGGAGGGCAAACCAGCAACAATTGCATGCGAAAGCACGGCAGAGAGCCAAGACAATTCGGACACGATAACCATCACGTGGACACTGGTTTGTAATGAGAAGAGGAGGCTAGAATGATTGCAAGAGGAGCCTTGTTAAGAATGGCTTCCCCTCCCTCGGGCCGAATGTTCAAGTTCCCGTGGGAGGCCGTCGTCTCTTCATCATGGATACGAACAAGGACAATCAAGGGCGATTCGAGTGCGTCGTTCGGAATTCCGCTGGAGAAAACAGCAAGCGAGTCTATCTCTCCTTGCTCGGTTAATTCTTCCTTTTTCTATACATTAATTTCAGTCAATTTGTAGATCAAAATACATTTGTGAATGGGCTTATAGATAGAATAATGTTTTCCTAACGGAATCTCATATTATTAATTAAATTGCAGTGCCTCCAATCTTCGTGGACGAGCAGTTCGACCAGAACGTTCAGGTTTCAAGGAATTTAACAATTTTGTTAAAAATAATATCCGGCATAGCTCGTCAACGTTTTTTTGTAAAATAATAAATGTTTGAGGTAACAACAGGCCAGCCCCTGTCGATGTCGTGTCGGGTGGAAGGAAGTCCGTTCCCACTCATCGAGTGGAAGAAGGACGGAACACCACTCACGAATCCACTCTCCACTTCGTATGCTTTTCTTCTTTCATTCTCCTTTTATCCCTTTTTATCTCTCTAAATGCTCAGAGAAGACGGCCAGCAGGTGACAGTGGAAGGAGTGAACAACGCTCGATTCACTTGCTCTGCCTCGAACAAGGCCGGAACAATCTCCAGGGACTTCTTCGTGCAGGTTCGTCTTCCCTGTTATCAGTTGTGTAGTTGAATAGCCGTGATTAAGACAATCAGCCCGCCGGAGATCTCAGAGCAAGGAGACCGAACACTCGTGGAGGTGAGGGAGGGACAGACGGCCACTCTCCAGTGTCCAGTCAATGCGGCTTCTGATGTGGACATCGAGTGGAGACGGCAAGGAAGAGCCATTTCGGTGGGCAGAGAGTGGAAGTTCAAACTGGGCGAAAGAAGATGACGTCATCACAATCCAGACTCAAATCATTTTGAGAGTTCCGAAGCAGCCTTCACGTTGGATCGAACTCGCTTGGTGATTGTGAATGCACAGAGAGAACACGAAGACACTTATACTTGCATTGCCAAGAACCAGGCTGGCTCCGCTGTCCGTGACTTCGATGTCATCGTACTCGGTACATATCTATCTCTCTTCCGTCTCTCTCTCCTCTCTCTCTCTTCACTCTGTTCTTTCTCTCTCACTCTCTCTCGAAAGTTCAGCTCCTCCTCGTATCCGTGGTTCACTTGTCGAGGACGTCACAGTCGTGGAGGGAGACGGAATCGCGTTG
>CALZFC010000087.1:22500-87500 GCA_945643635.1 Allodiplogaster sudhausi
TGAATGGAAATGGCGTGCCCATTACAAATCCTAAAAGAGGTACTTTTGAATATTAGTTGGGTTTTTTTTAAAAAGAATTCCAAAAGAATGGACAAAGTTTGAAATGCTTTCAGGTCCTCCGGTAATCGACCAAGGCGAAGAGCGGCTGGACATGGTGGTTGGGGACACGATGACACTCACTTGCCAAGTCACTTCGGGCAGTGGGAACATCTCCATCTCGTGGGAGATCGACGGCAAGAATGTCACCGATGGAAACTTTTCCACTTCGGTGGAAGTGAGTATAGCAAGAAGGGATGAGAGAGGAGGAGAGAAAGAGAGAGTGAGAGAGAGAGAGGAAGGGCAAATGAAAGATATTGATAGGGAAAGACAGCGGGATCTCGCACACGTTCACTAATGATTTAAGAATGTATATGGATTTATTGGAAATACTTGAGGTACTTGGGCGACGCATCAAGATCTCAGATGCGCGGCTCTCAGACTCCGCACTGTACATTTGCACGGCAAGGAATGAAGCAGGAGAGGCGAGGAAGACGTTCCATCTCTCCGTTCTTGGTCTGTAAAGCAAGAGAACTAGAGAGAGAGAGAGAGAGAGAGAGAGAGAGCGGGGGAGGGAGGGAGAGAGAGAGAAAGGAAGATCCCTCTACAGAACCCCCTCGTTTCCTGGATGCCAGTTCAACCCGCCCCTCCATCGTGGTTGGCCGTCCTCTCGTGCTCGACTGCTCTGTCACTGGTTCTCCGAAGCCCACGATTACTTGGATTAAGGTGAGCCCCTCTCAGGTATCAAAAAGGCAATTTATAAATCTCTGGTTAGCAAAAATTCCCTTAATGCTAGAAATGAATAAAGGCTATCTCCGTTTTCTGTCAATAATTCATTTTATATGTATATCAATTGCAAGCTTCATAAGAGTGCAAAGACTACCTCAAGTATTAGCTGTTGCTTGATATTTCTCGAAGAAAAGCAGAAAGAGAGAAGCGACAAAGAAGGAAAAAGTCGCTGAGCTCCTCGCAGAGCAAACTCCGTAACGATTACACGTCTTTCCTGAAAAATGAATCTTGTCTAAATTCGCTCTCTCTTTCTCTGCCACTCCTTCACTCTCTGTTACTCCTTCTTTCTCTCTCCCCCTCTCTCCCTTCTTTCTCTCCCTCGTTCACTCTCTGTTACTCCCTCTTTCTCTCTCCCGCTCTCTCCCTTCTTTCTCCACCTCCTTCACTCTCTGTTTTCTTTCTCTCTCCCCCTCTCTCCCTTCTTTCTCTCCCTCGTTCACTCTCTGTTACTCCCTCTTTCTCTCTCCCGCTCTCTCCCTTCTTTCTCCACCTCCTTCACTCTCTGTTACTCCCTCTTTCTCTCTCCCCCTCTCTCCCTTCTTTCTCTCCCTCCTTCACTCTCTGTTACTCCCTCTTTCTCTCTCCCCCTCTCTCCCTTCTTTCTCTCCCTCCTTCACTCTCTGTTACTCCTTCTTTCTCTCTCCCCCTCTCTCCCTTCTTTCTCTCCCTCCTTCACTCTCTGTTACTCCTTCTTTCTCTCTCCCCCTCTCTCCCTTCTTCCTCTAACTCCTTCACTCTCTGTTACTCCTTCTTTCTCTCTCCCCCTCTCTCCCTTCTTCCTCTAACTCCTTCACTCTCTGTTACTCCTTCTTTCTCTCTCCCCCTCTCTCCCTTCTTCCTCTAACTCCTTCACTCTCTGTTACTCCTTCTTTCTCTCTCCCCCTCTCTCCCTTCTTCCTCTAACTCCTTCACTCTCTGTTACTCCTTCTTTCTCTCTCCCCCTCTCTCCCTTCTTCCTCTAACTCCTTCACTCTCTGTTACTCCTTCTTTCTCTCTCCCCCTCTCTCCCTTCTTTCTCTCCCTCCTTCACTCTCTGTTACTCCTTCTTTCTCTCTCCCCCTCTCTCCCTTCTTCCTCTAACTCCTTCACTCTCTGTTACTCCTTCTTTCTCTCTCCCCCTCTCTCCCTTCTTCCTCTAACTCCTTCACTCTCTATTACTCCTTCTTTCTCTCTCCCCCTCTCTCCCTTCTTCCTCTAACTCCTTCACTCTCTGTTACTCCTTCTTTCTCTCTCCCCCTCTCTCCCTTCTTCCTCTAACTCCTTCACTCTCTGTTACTCCTTCTTTCTCTCTCCCCCTCTCTCCCTTCTTCCTCTAACTCCTTCACTCTCTGTTACTCCTTCTTTCTCTCTCCCCCTCTCTCCCTTCTTCCTCTAACTCCTTCACTCTCTGTTACTCCTTCTTTCTCTCTCCCCCTCTCTCCCTTCTTCCTCTCCCTCCTTCACTCTCTGTTACTCCTTCTTTCTCTCTCCCCCTCTCTCCCTTCTTTCTCTCCCTCCTTCACTCTCTGTTACTCCTTCTTTCTCTCTCCCCCTCTCTCCCTTCTTCCTCTAACTCCTTCACTCTCTGTTACTCCTTCTTTCTCTCTCCCCCTCTCTCCCTTCTTCCTCTAACTCCTTCACTCTCTGTTACTCCTTCTTTCTCTCTCCCCCTCTCTCCCTTCTTCCTCTAACTCCTTCACTCTCTGTTACTCCTTCTTTCTCTCTCCCCCTCTCTCCCTTCTTCCTCTAACTCCTTCACTCTCTGTTACTCCTTCTTTCTCTCTCCCCCTCTCTCCCTTCTTCCTCTAACTCCTTCACTCTCTGTTACTCCTTCTTTCTCTCTCCCCCTCTCTCCCTTCTTCCTCTAACTCCTTCACTCTCTGTTACTCCTTCTTTCTCTCTCCCCCTCTCTCCCTTCTTCCTCTAACTCCTTCACTCTCTGTTACCCCTTCTTTCTCTCTCCCCCTCTCTCCCTTCTTCCTCTCCCTCCTTCTCTCTCTGTTTCTCTGCCTTTCCCTTTTCTCTCGTTCCCTCCAAACCTCCTACGCAGTCCATCCCAACTCTCCAGATTGGGCGATTGGAAGATGTAGAGATCTTATATCTGCGATACGCATTTTGGCAACGCCGATTTGCCGGTTTCTATATCAGAAATGGAACTTAAACTTTGAATTGAAAAAAAAACTATCAGGAAAATATAGGAAGGAATCGTTAGAAAAAGGGTAAAAGAATGCGAACCAAATTGAAATCGTAACAACAAAGTTGGCAGCGGTCCTCAGAGGCGAAGCCAGTGTCGGGGTCAATGGATGCACAGTCACAGACCATGAGGTGGGGGGCGAAGCGGGCACAAGGATTCTCGCATTGCTCCTCCACACAGATCTTCTCCATTCTACAAACACTCTCTTCTTCTCCTCTTCTCTCACCACTTCCATCTTCTTCCCTTCTCTTCAAACTCCAGTCTTTATTGCATCACAAATTATCAAGTGGCTTAAAGGAGCACGAAACTCAACCATAACCTATTTCAATTTTCTTGACCATTGTAGTCGCGTCTCTCTAAATCACATGCTCTCTCGCCCTTGTGTCATATAAAAAGGAAGGAATGCAAGATTAAGTATTTGGCTCCTTTAATGAACAGAAATCCCAATCATAACATGTGCAACTTTATGAATAGAATTCTAGTGCTCCCTCTTGCCGAGTCGGAGTCTAATAACGACGTCTTTCTTGTGAAAGAGGACAGAGAGAAGAGCGTAGAAACTAACTCTCGGCTCTCTCCTTCTGGGTCAGACAGTCCCCAGAGACTACGGAGGAGGCAGGCATGCCACTATTTTATCTCTCTTTTTCTCTCGCTCTCACTCCGGCTCCTCATTTCTCTTTTTACTCTCTGTCTTTTCAGCTCTCTCTCTCCATTTCTCTATCTCTCTCTATCTCGGTCAGTCATATGCATTTCTCTGCTTCTTCTTTCAGAATGAAATAGCAAGCGAAGTGGAATGATCTACCCCATTATTTCATGCTCCACTTCTGATTATAAAAAGATGAAATGAGTACACTTTCGCAGTGCACTCATTAGATTTCTAAAGCGCAATTCTCTCGGGCAATTCACTCAAACAAAGTAGTCGTTTGCTATTGGACGACTGATCGTACCTTTTGAGGGTATGCAAAGAATTAACAAACCAATCAAGTTGTTCTGGAAGCCCATAGAAACTGAGTCGGATATCAGTCTTAGAGGGTCCTCAGAAATCATAGCGTGCAGAGATTGAGAAGCAGGAGCAGAGAGTGGGACTTATGGTAAAGCCGCAAGAGTGAGGGAGAGAGAGAAGAGAAAGAGACAGAGAGAGCGAGAAGAGCGAGAGAAGAGAAAGAGAGAGAGAGAAAGAGAGAGAGCGAGAAAGAGCGTGAGAGAAGGGAAAGAGAGAGAGAGAGAGAGAGTGAGCGAGAGAGAGAGAGAATTGAGAGAGGAGAGAGAGCGCGTGCGAGAGAGAGAGAGATAGAGAGAGAGATAGAGAGAGAGAGAGAGAGAGAGAGAGAGAGGAACGGCAACATCAACATTGATAATGTCTCTGTAAGGATCAAGCAGCCCTCCATGGGGGCCTGCCCCGGGGTAAAAATTTTTGATTTGGCTATCCAAAATTTAATCAGGGGTACCAATGTGCACTATGAAGAAAATTAGAAGGTCAATTTTGTTATAAAATTTTTTTCCTTGTCTGGGCATGCAAATGTATGGAAAAAGTTTTTGCCATTTAATATTGTTACTGGGGCCCAGTGCCATGCCCGAATATGTTTTCACATTCGAAATCCAACGTCTGGATCTGGGGCACAACCTACTGGAGGCATACAGAGAGGCTCTCTTAACTTCCACTTCGATCAGCACGGATTCCCCTTTTTGATGAAACGTTACCCAGGCATGAGTTATAACATCAGTTAGAACAGACAACTGTAAAAAAAGAAATCACATGTGCTATTATGTGTGAAGTTTATAATTTAAAGTAATTTTAAAAAATTCACGCAATATCTATATATAAAGTACCCGTGGAATGCATAAAAGTGACATACTTTCGGTCGCAGAATGCTCCTGGAAGCTTCGAGCTGCACACCGAATTCGAGCACTTGCCTCCTGCAAAAGACTCTAGATTGTGAAATAGTCCTTGGGTGTGGAATACCGATGCAAAGTCGATTGGGATCGATGTCATCACATGGAAGGCCCTCCAGCTCTGCCCCGTTCGTCCTGCACCGCGAACACGCCTCCCGCTCCCAGCGCTCCCCGTTCACCCTTCAATGCAACAATCTCCTTCATTTTAGCTGAAATGGAAAATAGGGTGGCATGATGAAAAAACCCTAATTTTTTAAGGGCAGGTCAAATAATGTTTGTCACATTTGTGATGAAATAGAAGACTGTTAAGAGCCAGCTTTGAGGTGATATCGTCCAGCTCTGAACCCCCACCTATCAACAGCTCCTCTGTTTTCATGGGAGCTCCTGTCAACGTCACTAATTCTCTCCCATTTTCTTCCCAGTCATCTCAAGGCATCCCCATTTCAAAGTACATACATACAATGAAAAACGGAAATATCCAATTCGCTTTGCTAGTAATTCCTTCATTTTCCACAGATTTCCTTTGTTCATTCAAAAGATGATGACTGACCTGAGGATGTTGTGTTGGTGTGCGGGCAGGCAAGGGGAGTGCGCGTTTCCACAGCAGAGATAGCAGTAGTTGTCCTCCTCAGCATCACATTCGCACTCTCTCATTCCCCCCGCGGAACACGCCGTCACGCAGCTGAAATGTCAGGAGTGGTTCAATGAGTGTATTCCCACTTTGAGGCTGTAGCATAGCTTAAGAATAACTTCCAGTGGAAGCGAAGTTCATCGCTTTTCCAGGGTTTTTTTGCCCCACTTTTAGCTCAAGCTAAGCCGTGTTTTGACTGTTCCACGAAAGGAAGCGGATTCTGACCCGGAGAGAGATTTTTTGGATGTCAAGACCCCCTTAGCCAAAACCTCCTAATTAAGCATTCCTTTGGACGATCAAAACCAACACGACCGCTTCCTGCATACATAGAAGACTACAAGACTAGTAAGAGCTGAGTACGTTTTTTCCACTCTCTCTCTCTGTGTGTGTCTCTCTCCTTTCCCTTCCCTTCTTCTCACTCTCCCTCCCCCCACCTTCAATCCCTTGTCATTCCCCTCTCCATCTCGCTCTCTCCCTCTTTCCATCTCTCTCTCTCCATCTCCCGCTATCCCTATCTCTCTCTCTCTCTCTCTCTCTCTCTCTCTGTCTCTCTCGCTATTCCCTTCTTCTCTCACTTCCCTCCCACCTTCTCCTTTGTCATTCCCCTCTCCATCTCGCTCTCTCCCTCTTTCCATCTCTCTCTCTCCATCTCCCTCTATCTCTCTCTCTCTCTCTCTCTCTCTCTCTCTGTCTCTCTCGCTATTCCCTTCTTCTCTCACTTCCCTTCCACCTTCTCCCTTGTCATTCCCCTCTCCATCTCGCTCTCTCCCTCTTTCCATCTCTCTCTCCATCTCCCGCTATCTCTCTATCTCTCTCTCTCCCTCTCTCTGTCTCTCTCGCTATTCCCTTCTTCTCTCACTTCCCTCCCACCTTCTCCCTTGTCATTCCCCTCTCCATCTCGCTCTCTCCCACTTTCCATCTCTCTCTCTCCATCTCCCGCTATCTCTCTATCTCTCTCTCTCTCCCTCTCTCTGTCTCTCTCGCTATTCCCTTCTTCTCTCACTTCCCTCCCACCTTCTCCCTTGTCATTCCCTCTCCATCTCGCTCTCTCCCTCTTTCCATCTCTCTCTCCATCTCCCGCTATCTCTCTATCTCTCTCTCTCTCCCTCTCTCTGTCTCTCTCGCTATTCCCTTCTTCTCTCACTTCCCTCCCACCTTCTCCCTTGTCATTCCCCTTCTCCATCTCGCTCTCTCCCTCTTTCCATCTCTCTCTCCATCTCCCGCTATCTCTCTATCTCTCTCTCTCTCTCCCTCTCTCTGTCTCTCTCGCTATTCCCTTCTTCTCTCACTTCCCTCCCACCTTCTCCCTTGTCATTCCCCTCTCCATCTCGCTCTCTCCCTCTTTCCATCTCTCTCTCCATCTCCCGCTATCTCTCTATCTCTCTCTCTCTCCCTCTCTCTGTCTCTCTCGCTATTCCCTTCTTCTCTCACTTCCCTCCCACCTTCTCCCTTGTCATTCCCCTCTCCATCTCGCTCTCTCCCACTTTCCATCTCTCTCTCTCCATCTCCCGCTATCTCTCTATCTCTCTCTCTCTCTCCCTCTCTCTGTCTCTCTCGCTATTCCCTTCTTCTCTCACTTCCCTCCCACCTTCTCCCTTGTCATTCCCCTCTCCATCTCGCTCTCTCCCTCTTTCCATCTCTCTCTCCATCTCCCTCTATCTCTATCTCTCTCTCTCCCTCTCTCTGTCTCTCTCGCTATTCCCTTCTTCTCTCACTTCCCTCCCACCTTCTCCCTTGTCATTCCCCTCTCCATCTCGCTCTCTCCCTCTTTCCATCTCTCTCTCTCCATCTCCCGCTATCTCTCTATCTCTCTCTCTCTCTCCCTCTCTCTGTCTCTCTCGCTATTCCCTTCTTCTCTCACTTCCCTCCCACCTTCTCCCTTGTCATTCCCCTCTCCATCTCGCTCTCTCCCTCTTTCCATCTCTCTCTCCATCTCCCTCTATCTCTCTCTCTCTCCCTCTCTCTGTCTCTCTCGCTATTCCCTTCTTCTCTCACTTCCCTCCCACCTTCTCCCTTGTCATTCCCCTCTCCATCTCGCTCTCTCCCTCTTTCCATCTCTCTCTCTCCATCTCCCGCTATCTCTCTATCTCTCTCTCTCTCCCTCTCTCTGTCTCTCTCGCTATTCCCTTCTTCTCTCACTTCCCTCCCACCTTCTCCCTTGTCATTCCCCTCTCCATCTCGCTCTCTCCCTCTTTCCATCTCTCTCTCCATCTCCCGCTATCTCTCTATCTCTCTCTCTCTCCCTCTCTCTGTCACTCTCGCTATTCCTTCTTCTCTCACTTCCCTCCCACCTTCTCCCTTGTCATTCCCCTCTCCATCTCGCTCTCTCCCTCTTTCCATCTCTCTCTCTCCATCTCCCGCTATCTCTCTATCTCTCTCTCTCCCTCTCTCTGTCTCTCTCGCTATTCCCTTCTTCTCTCACTTCCCTCCCACCTTCTCCCTTGTCATTCCCCTCTCCATCTCGCTCTCTCCCTCTTTCCATCTCTCTCTCTCTCCATCTCCCGCTATCTCTCTATCTCTCTCTCTCCCTCTCTCTGTCTCTCTCGCTATTCCCTTCTTCTCTCACTTCCCTCCCACCTTCTCCCTTGTCATTCCCCTCTCCATTTCGCTCTCTCCCTCTTTCCATCTCTCTCTCTCTCCCTCTCTCTGTCTCTCTCGCTATTCCCTTCTTCTCTCACTTCCCTCCCACCTTCTCCCTTGTCATTCCCCTCTCCATCTCGCTCTCTCCCTCTTTCCATCTCTCTCTCCATCTCCCGCTATCTCTCTATCTCTATCTCTCTCTCCCTCTCTCTGTCTCTCTCGCTATTCCCTTCTTCTCTCACTTCCCTCCCACCTTCTCCCTTGTCATTCCCCTCTCCATCTCGCTCTCTCCCTCTTTCCATCTCTCTCTCTGTCCATCTCCCGCTATCTCTCTATCTCTCTCTCTCCCTCTCTCTGTCTCTCTCGCTATTCCCTTCTTCTCTCACTTCCCTCCCACCTTCTCCCTTGTCATTCCCCTCTCCATTTCGCTCTCTCCCTCTTTCCATCTCTCTCTCTCTCCCTCTCTCTGTCTCTCTCGCTATTCCCTTCTTCTCTCACTTCCCTCCCACCTTCTCCCTTGTCATTCCCCTCTCCATCTCGCTCTCTCCCTCTTTCCATCTCTCTCTCCATCTCCCGCTATTTCTCTATCTCTCTCTTTCTCCCTCTCTCTGTCTCTCTCGCTATTCCCTTCTTCTCTCACTTCCCTCTCACCTTCTCCCTTGTCATTCCCCTTCTCCATCTTCTTCCGCCGCTCCCAATTTGTGTATTTCTTTCCCGATAGCAGAGCTCACGACAAAGCAGCTGCCACAATTAGTTTCGCCGTACATAGCAGCTTCTCTTAGCAGCATCTCTCTTTCTCTAACTCTTGTTTCTCCCACTCTCTTATTCTCTCTTCATTTCCCTCATTCTCTATTTCTGTTACTCTAACCCTTTACTCTTTATTCCTTGATCTCTTTTCCACTTCTTTCCACCTCGTTCGGTCTTTCTGGACAACTACATACGACTTACTCATATGGGTGGAAGGGAAAACTACCCAGAGAAAGGAAGAGAGAGGAAAGAGAACAAAATGAGCAGGATGGAGAGAAATAAATAGAGGGAGTAGGAAGGGAGGAGAAAAAGAGAGAGCAAGACAAAGAGTAAGAAATGGAGAGAGCTTCTTCAGGGAAGAGAGTCTAACTGATGAAGACGTCTGTAATCATTGGAGGCTTGTCGTTATTCCACAAGCCACAATTGCCACTTTCGCATGTACAGAAAGCAAAGCAATTCTGCGTTACTAATTCTATTCCCTTTCACATTTATTACAAAATATATTTTTATTTTCTTCGATCTCCTTTAATCTCCTCGACATCTTTATCCCTAGAAGAACGGAAGTCCCCTTTGCTTCAAAGAAGCGGATGTATTGTATGTCTTCAAAATACTCCATTATGACACAAGGGAGCGTTGTTCCTGCGAGAGATAGAAAATGTAAACGAAAGAGTCCGAGGTATGACGAACAATAATGAGAGAGAAAGAGAGAAAAAGAGGAAGAGAGAGAGTGTGTGACAGTGTGAGAGAGAGAAAGAGAGTGAGAAAGAGAGAGTGATAGAGAGAAGGAGAAATAGACATGGCTAACTGAGCGGGAACAGCAACAGATGCGGCACATTTATCAGCCGTCATCTCGTCTTGACTCTCGGAGAGACTCGCTCCCAAAGGATTCGCTGGATAATGCACTCCTTCTTTCTTTTATTCATACTTCTCTGCTCTCTCTTCTCTTTCTACACTATTACATCTCCCTCTACTTCTCTGGCATATCCCCTTTATCCCTGTTCTCTCGCCTTCTGCCCGTTTCTCAACTTTATTATGTCTCAAAAGTGCGCAGCACAATGCACAAGAGTCGTTTGCATGCCTTCCAGCTTCGGAATCGATGTAAAGTGCTAAGCTCCACCATTCGCAGACTTGGCTGCATCACTTAATCTCCCTCTCCCTCTCCCTCTCTCTCTCTCTTTCTCTCTCTCTCTCTCTCTCTTTCTTTCTTCCTTTCCTTCCTTTTTTCTTTCTTTCTTTCTTTTTTTCCTTCTTTCTTTCTTACTTTTTTTGTATGCTGCCTCTTTTCTTATCCACAATCTGAACCCCCTCCTCCCCCCTCTCTCTCTCTTTCTCTCTCTCTCTCTCTCTCTCTCTCTCTCAGAATGAAGAGAAAGGAATCAGGAGTGTGAATACAATGTGTGTGAGGCATGGCGTCTAATCACATTTGAGTGGTGGCTTTCCTTTTATTCGTGTTGCTGATGCAACAAATCTTGTGTCCCTGAATCGTCTTCCCTTCTCCTCAGGGACGCTCTCCGTAGTTGTCAACTGCGCCTGAGTGGATTGCGGGGGCTTCTTCGCAGCTCCTGGGGGGAAGGCAATTCTGCTGTGCCCGTGGGCATTCTCCCTTGTTTTGAAGCCGCGGGTTTGTGAGTATGCTTAAATGGATGGCTGGAGAGGACGCGAGTGATGGGACCAGCAATGGCGGCGGTGGAATACCCAGCCGATGAATCATTGCTGGCCGTACCCGATGGACTCTCTGACTCTCTTCATTCGCTTTACTCTCTCCACGCCCTTTCTCCTCTCAAATGGGATCTTCTTCCTGAGGCGACGATGGATCGAGCACCTCTCGCTTCGCTTCTCCTACAAGGCAACGACGCTCGTTTTGTGCCAGAGACAGCATACGAGAGCTCTCTCTCTCTCTCTCTCTCTCTCTCTCTCTCTCTCTTTCTCTCTCTCTCTCTCTCTCTCTCGTTCTCCGTCTGCCTCTTTAATTCTCCTTCTCTCTCTCATACTTCCCTTCTTTCTCTCCCTCTCTTTCTCTATCTCTTTGTCAAATTCCTTTACCCTTTCTATTCCTTTTCTATCTCTCGTCCGCTCCTACCTCACTTCACTTTGATGAATATTTTCACGCTTCGAAGAGAGCAGCAGCTGCTGCATGAAGGCTGGATATCTATTCTCCCTCGGCATCCATTATCTCTCTCTCCCACTCTCTCTCTATATCTCTCTCTTTCTCTCTCACTCTTTCTCGTTCTTTTATAACCGTTTCTCTATTATCCCTCTCGTCATCTCTGCTTTTATTCGTACTTTTATTTTTATTCTCAATTCTTCTCTGAATTCTCCACGCGAGAGGCCGGCTAAAGCCAAAGCGGCAATACTTCTAAACGCCATATGGGAAAGAGAAGAAGCAAGAAGGTGGAAGTAAGTGAGGAGGAAGGAAAGAAGAGAGACGCCATGAAGGGCTATGAAGGGACGGCCAAGGAGCACAACGGGGCCGCCGTCGAGCTCCTTTCTGGCTCGGGTCTGCATGCTTTCTCCGTCCCTTCCATTCTTCCTAGCACCTCCTTATCTAAACCCTCCCCCTCACTCCCTCTGTATTTCTCTCTCTCTCTCTCTCTCTCTCTCTTTCTCTTCCTTTTGGCACCGCCTGAACAAACTTGGCGACAGAACACTGCATGGTGCAAGCATGAAACAAGCAGGTAAAACAGGAAAAGTCAATTGAATGGAAAGCGGAAAGCAAGCTGATAAATGAGTTAGGAGAGAGAGAGAGAGAGAGAGGAGAAGAGCAGAGAAGAATGACGTAAGGAGGGGGGGGGACAACATGGCACAGCCTGGTTGTGTGTCTCCTGGGTGCCTGGCTTTGCTTACGACATGGGAAACATCTACTTTTTGCTGGAAATCATAAGAAAGAAGAGTGACTGACGTTCCATTGCGGCAGATGCTGGCATTGCTCTCGCTGCAGACTGCGCCATTGGTGCAGGAGGGAGAGGCAGAGACAGGGAAGAGGAAGAGAGGAGAGAGAAGAGAGAGAGGAGAGAGAAGAGAGAGAAGAGAGAGAGAAGAGAGAAGAGAGAGAGAAGAGAGAAGAGAGAGAAGCAGAGATAGTCGCCCCCTCTCCTGCCGATCAAGCATCTCACAGACAACGCAGACGGACTCGGCGATGCATCCGGCTCGATCAGCTGAGAGAAGCAGTCTTCTGCTCCCTCTCTTAGACTGAGAGACACCAGAGAAGGAGAGTCGACTTTAGCAAGGCTTCTCCCGCCTATTCCACTCTTACGCTTACTCTCCATCACACTCCCTCCCTCTTCTCCCTCCTTCCCTCTCTCTCTCTCTCCCTCTTTCTCTCTCTCTCTTTTTCTCTGCCCTTCTCCTCTCTTTCTCTCTTTCTTCTCTTGTTCAAAGCCCCGCCCTCTCAAGCCTAGTCCCTTTACTTCTCACATATGTAAAGAGAAGCCTGCGCCTCAGAGAGCGCAAGTGAGAAACAAAAGGAAAGAAGATGAATTCCGGTGAAGTTTAGCTGGTAAATTCTCAATTCTTATCCTATTATAAGATACTTGAGAGAAAAGCAAAGAGAAGAATGGAGGAGAACTGCGTAAGAGGGGAACTCTTTCATTCTTATCTGAGGCTCTTCTCTCTCTCTAACAATTCTTTCTCAATATAGCAAGGAGGGCTAATGGAAGAAAGACTAGAGCCGGATGGCTCGTCAAATTCTGGCCAGGCTCTATCTGACGGAGAGTCAGAAATGCCATACAAGAAAGAATGGCGGGAAACTGAGCAGGTTGAATCAGGCAAGAGTAAAGGGTGGAGAGGACTGACAAGAGTATCCGATGACACGCAGGACAGAGAGAGAGAGAGACAGAGAGAGAGAGCGAGAGAGAGAGATAGAGAGAGAGACAGCCAAAGAAAGAGAGAGAGAATGAGAGAGAGAGAGCGAGTGAGAGATAGACAGCCAGAGAGAAAGAGAGAGAGAGAGAGAGAGAGAGAGAAGAATTGGGCAGAGACGGAGATGGGATGAGAGGGAAGAAAAGGGCGAAAAGATGTGTTATGACTCGTCTGCGAAGGAACGTTGGTGAGAGTAAAAAGTCGATGAAGCAGACCGTCTAATGTCTACGCTAAACAACATTTCCGACAGCTGCGGGCAGAAATCAAAAACGGTATTGAAAAGTGGATGCATACCTATCGGAATGAAAAGAAGATGGCAGTCAAGTGAATTGAAGAAAAAAGGGGATAGTGAGAAGGAGACAGTGAGAGAAAGAGAGTGGGAGAAGGAGACAGAGAGAAGGAGAGTGAGATGAGGAGACAGAGAGAGAGAAGGAGAGTGAGAGAAGGAGACGCTGAGAGAAGGAGAGTGAGAGAAGGAGACGCTGAGAGAAGGAGAGTGAGAGAAGGAGACAAAGAGAAGGAGACAGTGAGAGGAGAGAGAGAAGAGAAAGAGCAATAAATGCAGTGACAGGAGTCGTGCGTGCCCACTTCTCATGACTGGCCCCTCTCGGTACTCTTCATTCTCTTCTATCCATCATTCGAGCTAATCAGACTATTCAGATGCTTTTCCAACATCTGCCAACAACCTGCTGCAGGTTTCCCTGTCTATGAAATGACAGGTCTCACTTGTTGGGTCTAGAAATTGCCCTTTGAAATCGCTCTCCTTTGAGATGCCTGAGGTCCAATAAGTCTGAGGAGTGTATAGAGATAATAGAATCGTCATATCCATTGGAGTGGGCGAAGGAAGGAAAAAATAGGGAAGGGGGAATTTCTAAAGTCCGGAAGAGACGATTGGATCGTTGGCAGACAATTAGCCGGCCCGATGGACTGGACTCAGATCCAAATGGCTTTTCTAATCCAATTTTTGAGCACGAGCCACCGTGGCTTGCTTTCCAGAAGACTTCTGGCGAGACATGGTAAACCTACATGCCAGTCTCATACTTCCCTTTCTCTTGCAGTCTCTCTGTCTCTCTCTGTCTCTCTCTCTCTGTGTCTCTCATCTCTCGTCACCGTAAAAGTTGATTTCTTCCATCTCAATAATTCAGTGTAACCAGAACGTTTTCTTCTCTCGCGTAATGAGTTTTTTTTCCCTGCTCATTCTCGAGATAGGCACGTTTTCCTTGTTTTCATATAGTAAAAAAAAGATATCGTCCAGCTCATCTCAGATTTCGTATGAGCCGGATGGAATGGGATGAGATCTATGCCTATCTGGCTGGAGAGGAGGCATCCAAAATGCTCACCCCACTCTCTCTCTCTCTCCTTCGCCCTCTCCTCCTCCCTCTCTATCCCTCTCCCTTTCTCTCTCTCTCTCTCTCTCGCTTTTTTCTCTACGTCTTGCTCTGCCTCTCCCTTTCTACCTCCCTCTCCTCCTTGGTGATGCTTCGAGCCTTGAGGCTCCTTGCATATTGAAGCAGTCCACAACGAAGAAGGCTTAGAAATGAATGGCGGAAAGAAAGAGAAAA
Source organism: Allodiplogaster sudhausi (assembly GCA_945643635.1). NCBI lineage: Eukaryota > Metazoa > Nematoda > Chromadorea > Rhabditida > Diplogasteridae > Allodiplogaster > Allodiplogaster sudhausi. The sequence goes on from CALZFC010000087.1 coordinate 36,767, forward strand.
GATTGACAAGTCAGCAGAGCTGTCTTCGAGGAGAAGCGATCTCTGCAAGCTCTGCCCTCTCCACTTCACTCTCCTCCTCTCCCTCTCTCTCTCTCTCTCTCTCTCTCCACGTCACTCTCCTCCTCTCCCTCTCTCTCTCTCTCTCTCCACTTCCTTCTTTACTCACAGCACATTCTCTCTTTCCGAAGCTATGATTTCATCGATAATCCTCCGTCTTAATACGAAAGAAGAGCGTGTGATAAGAATTCAGAACGGTTGATGATTGAGAGTGAGCGGACTGGGTATAAACACAGGATACTTGTACGGTATTAGCAGGGGAAATCTCAACGAAGATAATCTGTATTTTAATTGAATATTTAGGATGGCAAAGTAATGAACGATTCACTGGATGACCACGCCATGTTCTTGAATGAACGTCAGCAACTTCATGTTGAACAGGTACACTTTCCATTCTTGTCAAAGAACCTGGAATTGAAGAAAGATGAATTCCAGGCAACTCTCGAGGATGCAGGTCGCTACTCGTGCATAGCTGAGAATAAGCCGGGAAGGGCGGAGAAGGATCTCGTCGTGGCCATTCTCAGTCAGATCTTCTTCCATCCAAATTATATCTGATGATTCATGTACGTATGTATGTACACCTCTATACATGTATGTACATACATACATATGTATGTATGTCTCAAGAAAAAAATAAGCGTCCTTCCGTTTCTTGAACGATTTAAATGGATTTTTAAATCGTTCAAGGAACGGAAGGGCGCTTATTCAGAACCGCCGAAGATGAAGGAAGAATCGCGGAAATTGGAAGCGGTGGAGGGAGAGACGCACACTTTGACATGTCCAGTGGAGGATGCGGCTACTTCTGAGATCACATGGACTAAGAATGGCATTCTCATCACTTCCACTCCAAAGATTCAGGTATCTTTCTCTCTCTCTCACTTCTCATTCTCTCTTCCTATCTCCATCTCATTTTCTGATTTTACTATTGAAATTAAAATTGATTAGTTGTCACTGGATGGCTCTTCTCTTCATCTTCTCCACGCGGATCCCTCTGATTCTGCTACCTATTCTTGCACTGCAAGGAACGAAGCAGGCAGCGACACCTTCACGGCAGAGCTTTCCGTTCTTGGTTCCTCTCTCTCTCTCTCTCTCTCTCTCTCTCTCTCTTTTCCTCTCTCAATGTATCTCTTTCCTATATTCCTTGTCTCTATCTCTTCCTCACTATCTCTTCTCATTGTCAGTTATCCCCCGACTGCTGTCTCCTGTGTACCGTACACTGGATGTTGTGCTGAACAGAACTGCTCAGCTGGAGTGCGATGCAAGTGGAGTGCCTCCTCCCATTGTGGAGTGGCACTTCGAAGGCAAGCCGATCTTTGAGGATGACTCAGTCGAGGTTTCTTCTTCACTCTATTATTAGAGATCTATGATCTGGCAGTAACATCAAATTTCAGATACTTGAAAATGGTCGTATTCTTCGTCTTCTTGGAGTGACAGAAACCAGAGAGGGTCGGTATTCCTGCAAGGCTGAGAACTCTGTCGGATTCGTTGAGGGGAATACTTTTTTGAAAGTTTCCGGTAAGGCCTCATGAATTCTCATTAAATCCTGCAATCATTGGTAAATGCCTTACGTGAAAAGATAAAAGTGTTCATCCTATTTCTTCTCCATTATCGTCCTTTACATTCTGATGAATAAGCATATCTTTCATCTGCAGCTCCGCCACGTGTTATCATGCTACCTGAGATGAAAGTGGCAGCTGGCCAGCCAATCACAATTCGCTGCGAGGTCCTTCTGGATTCCATTCCCTCTGACAACTCCTTGACCTTCCCTTCAGGTCTTCGGTGATCCTCAGCCAGAAGTGGAATGGAAGAAGAATGGCCAGCCATTCTCATCAGATCTAGTGCAATCCTCTCCGAATCTCCAGTATGTCCACCTCCGCGAGGCTTCCCTCAACGACGCCGGAACGTATGTTTCATTTTCTCTAACTGTTGACTGAGATCATGGCCATTGAAGATACACGTGCATAGCATCGAACCGAGCGGGCGAGGAAATGGCCAGCAGCCATCTTCTCATTCTCGGTTTGTTGCCTTCTTCAATGCATGAGTAGAAGAGTGAATGGTTGCAGTTGCTCCGGTGATCGAAGATGGAGAACGAGTGCTCGGAGTGAAGGAAGGCGCCTCAGTCGACATTTCTTGTCTCGCCCAAGGCACTCCTCCACCCATCATTTCATGGAGTCGAGATGGAAAACTTCTTCCTGGTCTCTTCTTTCTTCTCTTCTCATTCCTTCCCTGTTCTGACTTAAAGTGTGATGTTTAGATGCAAAAGGAAATCAGCTGCGAATCGAATCCGCGAGTGCCGCTGCCCATTCCGGTCGCTACACTTGCACTGCTCAGAACGAGGCCGGAAGGACTTCCGCTGACTTCGCAGTAGATGTTCTCGTGAAGCCGAGATTCAAGGTACACGCAACGAATCTCTAGTGTTTATTTAGACGTTTAGAATTGGTTATAATCGTTTAAACTAGTCATGGATGCTTTGTATATTTAGGAATACAACTCAAACGTTGCAATCATAGACGGAGAACGAGAGAAGTTGGAATGCCGAGTGGAAGGACACCCACCACCAACCATCACGTTATCATTTGCTCATTTATTACACAATGCATGAGAGTAAGCTAATGAATTTGAGTGCATAATTTGGGGCAGAGAATGTCTGGTAGAGTGAATGTCCCTAGTTGGCAGCCGGCTTCTTGCTACTCGGCCCCTTCTTTCCTCCGGGACCCTTGCTGCCGGGATGTCCTGTGCAAGAGGGCAAGATAATCGATGAAGAAGTATTCTTCAGCCAACCTTTCGGAGATTTAGTTCCTTTTGGCTTCTTCGTAGTGGCGCGATGAGGTCCCTGCAGAATATTTCTTTGGCGTTGGGAACTTTCTCAAAAGAGATGCGAACCTTGGTCTTGTGGTGCTTCTTCTTTGACTCGTCCTTCTTTGCTGGTGAGCTGGCCTTGACTTTCTCTTCGGATGCTGTCACCAGCATGGCCAGAAGACCCACCACAACTACGAGCACCAGCAACTTCTGCATCTCTTTTCCTATAAATATAAGTTGAAAGTGGATGAATGGAAGAAGTTGAATCGTAGAAAGAAGATGAGAAAGGGAATGATTTCTCCATCCGCGGCTTCTCTTTTATATTCTTCCTGCCTTGTCTCTTCTGGTATTAACGACGTCTCGACTCCTCTTCGGCTTCCTACTTCCTCAATGAAATAAGTGCAGCCTTCCATGGACACAATCGGTCACTCCGTGTTTTGCTGCTCTTTCACAATTGTCTGCGTGTTTAAAAAGAGTATCAAACTCAATTGAAGGAGTGCTCAGGAATAGCATAATTGGTGCATTTTTGATCTACATATATATTCACGCACTCTTAATTCAATAAATTCTTTCAAGTAAACAGGGTGGAGATGATGACAGATTTTATTGATATTTGAGGTTGTGTTAATGGTGCAGGAGATTCAGCATGAAAGCGCAGCGCGACCATTTTATGACTTTGCCTGTCTGCTTCGCATTTGCCGCCTCCTGCTTTCATTTATTTTCGCCATGAACGTGAAGCAAAGTAGCACATGAATGATAAAATAAGGGAAACATGCAAATACTAACACTATCAAACAACCGAATATTAGAAGCACCTGAAAAATCTTAGCTCCTTTTAGTTGGTTGCGAGGAGGCCGAGCCCTGGACGACAAGTCCAACGTCCTCCTCTCTCCGCGTGGAGAGTCTCTCATGATTCTCAAGGCTCGTCGCTCCGATGCCGGCCAATACTCTTGCGTTGCCAAGAATGCGGCTGGCGAGTCGGAGGCCACTTACACGGTAGATCACTCTCTCTCTTTGATCTACCCTGATCAACCTCTCTCCCTCTGATCTAGTCAGTCTTCTCTCTCTCAGGTGTCCGTTCTGACGAAGCCACACATCGACGAGACAATCGACCAATCCCCTCGGGTGGTGCAGAAACAGACTCTCCTGCTCAGCTGTCCCGTTCTTGGCAATCCTCCACCAAAGGCATTCTATCTTTTACATGGTTGACAGTATCAATGATACATACATGCATGTACATACCATTGAATGTTCATTAAGTAATCAGTGTTAGGTGGAATGGCAAAAGGACGGAGAAAGCGTCTCCTTCTCTGAGCGAGTCCGCCTTGTAAACGGGCACGACCTCGAGATTCTGGAAGCTGTCGTTAGTTGACCGTCAATGCATTTCCGGCAGAAATAGCAAGGAACTTGTTGAACAGGAATCGGATGGAGGCCGCTACAACTGCATCTCCAGTAACAGCGCCGGAGAACTTGTCACGCAATTCCTTCCAGAGATTATTGGTCTCAGCCCTTCTCGCTTTACTTCTTTTTTATTCACTAACACCGACCAATGAAAAGAGTTGTGTGGATTTCAGCGAAGCCGAAGTTCGCTCACGAAGGGGACGTGGTTTACGAGGTGGTGGAGGGAGCGACGGTAGCCATGAAGTGCGCCGTGTCGGAGGACACCAAACCACTCGTGCTCTGGTTCCGAGGAGATCTCCCTCTCTATCTCGGAAGCGAGATGAGCCTCTCTCATGATGATCTGGTTACTCAATTCATCAAGGCACTCCTTCAACCCTCCTTTGACCTTCCTTCAGCAACTGACGATTCGGGATGTTTCCCTCTCACACGGAGGCAAATTCAAGTGCAAGGCCACCAACGAAGCCGGCACTTCTGTTGGCAACATCATTCTCAAGGCAGGCTTTTCCATATCTCTATTAGAAACCCCCCCCCCTAAATCTCTTTTCCTAATACAGTTTGTCCTCTCTGAATTGAATTATTAAAGGTGCTAGTTCCCCCGAAGATCGACGAGTCCAACATCATTGGCAACCCTCTTTCCATCCTCGGTGCCAAATTTGCTCTCGAGTGCCCGGTTAGCAGTAATCAAATGAATAAGAAGATGGAATAGTCAAGGTTCTCTTTAGGTCTCTGGCATTCCACAGCCGTCCATTCTGTGGCTGAAGGAAGGCTCTCCAATCGACATGACGGATGCAAGGGTCTCTCTGATGCAGAACAACCAGACCCTGGAGGTCGACGACTCCCGACTGTCTGACCAGGCCCGTTACACTTGCGTCGCCACGAACAAGGGAGGACGAGCCGAGCAGGAATTCGAGTTGGAAGTGCTGAGTCAGTCATGAAGTGAATATGCAGAGTCTCAGTCCAGACGCTCTCCCTCTTCAGCTCCTCCCGAAATGGAATCAACTGAACGGAGAAATGAGACGGCCCGCGAAGGAAGCTCCGTCACTCTGGTCTCTTTTCTCTGTTCGGACACGGGCGTTCATGTATTCTTCTTTGCAGATTTGCCCAGTCAAACATACTCCGGAAGACATCAACGACATTCAATGGATCAAGGATGGCAGACCCGTAGATCCGAGCAGTGGCGAAGGAAGAATCAAGGTTAGAGAATGTGGAGGATTAGAGAAAGAGAGAGTGAGAGAGAGATAGCGAGGGAGAGAGTGAGAGAGAGATAGCGAGGGAGAGAGTGAGAGAGAGTTAGAGAGACAGAGATATGTCGCATTTTCAGTTCATCTCGGACGGCCGTCGTCTGCAGTTGTCGTCGGTGACTCTCTCAGATGGCGGATTGTATTCCTGCGTTGCTCAGAATCGAGCGGGAGAATCCACGGCCGAGTTCTCCGTCAACATTCTCTGTACGCATCTTCGAACTGAAGACTGTCGAGTGCGCGAGCACGAACATATTCTGAGATTCCGCGCGCAATTCGCGCGGAGGGGGCGGGGCCGGCTGCCAGATTCTTTTGCTGATTACATCACCGCGAGGCCACCCACTATTAGGAAACCAGGCTTTATCCTCACCAGAGTAGACGCTAAACTTATTTCTCGAAGAAGACCCCTCTGGGCAGGGATGAGAGTGAGGGCTTGGCAGACTGAACAGACAGGTCGCTTTGATCTGGCAGCTGAAAGACTTGAGAAGATCAGGGATGGCGAAGAGGAATTCAGCATTCATTCCATATCAAATAAAAGACGGAATGGGCATCGGAGCAGGCATCATTCGCGTGGAAGAACGATCCCTTCATTCCGCTCCTTTCCCTTCCAGATCATTCCCCATCATGGCAGATATTAGTCCACTCTTTTTCCTTCTTGTGTTGTGTGCTATCTGTACATTTGTTTGTGTTGCATGTCTTTTCTGTTGTGTGCAGTGTGCCTGTGTGTTCAATCCCTTCAGCTGGCCGATCAAGGGAAGATAAAAAAATTCTGTTACAAGAAAGCGATTGTATGTTTTGATCGTCTGCGTTGTCCTGTTCATTCACTACAGTTTTCCTTTGTTGTCTTTCACTTCGGGGTGAAAAAGAAGCGAGGCCTGGCACCAGCGAAAAGTATTAGAGCTCATATTCACAGCCACTCTGAGTGGCTAGTAAGTTAAAATAATGCCTGATTAAATACAAGAGCAACGAAATGAGAGAAAGAAAATCGGTGAAGAGAGAGAGAGAATGAATGAAAGAATGAACTGGAGAGACAGAAAGAAAGAGAATCAGACTTTCAGCCGTTCCATCGATGGATGCGTCTAAGACTGACACGGCCCTGCGGGTGGTGGCCGGCCAGCCAAGCACCCTCTTCTGCCCTGCCTCCGGCCATCCTTTCCCGACCATTCGATGGCTGCTCAATGGAAATGAGGTTATATACCACTAGGTTATTGGAATTCCAAATTCCGTTTCAAGTAGGATTGAAAACATATTGTAGAGCTCTTTTAATTAATGAGATGTATGTATGTACGTACATATTGTATTCCCGCAAGTTGTGCTCCATTTACCCGCATTCAGGTGGATGAATCAGAAGGCCTGAAGCTGTCTTCGGATAGTCTTTCCCTGCAAATCCTCGCAGTCCGGCCTGAACATGCCGGGAAGTGGACTTGCGTGGCGGAGAACGACGCAGGCAGCAATGAGCTCGACATTTCCCTTGATGTTTGGAGTCAGCCAACTTCTCTCGTTCTTTGTATTCAGGACTATTCTAACAGGGTCTTTGCAGCGGCGCCAACTGTGAAGGTGAATGCGGTGAACTCGTCAGTGAAGGCCATCGGAGATTCCATTCTCCTTCTCTGCAATGCCTCGGGCAATCCCACTCCTGTTCTAACTTGGAACAAGGTTTCCTCATTCCAATTCAGCCTAGTCTTCTGTAGTTCCCTGACTGATCACAAGTTGAGGGTGGTGAGCCGATCGTGTCGACCGGCCACGGGGCTCGCATCTCACAGAAGGGCTCCCGATTGGACATCCCCCACCTCGGGAAGGACGACGTCGGGGACTATACTTGTTTCGCAAGGAACGAAGCAGGCTCAGCTGAGGCCTCTCTGCATGTCGACGTCCTCGGTACATTCGTCTTCTTCTTCTTCTTCTTCTTTGTCGACCATCCTCACGATCTCTTTTAGTCCCGCCAACGATCAACCGTGATCACATTGACATGGAACCGCGTTTGCCGGCTGGCCAAACTCTCACTCTGACCTGCGAAGCCTCGGGCAAACCCAAACCCAAACTGGCATGGTTAGCTGGATTCATGTTTTCATGAGTTTCTTTATTCCGAATTTCCTTAAATTGTATCTTGATTCAATTCAAATATCTTAATTTTGCTAGGTTTGTGAACGGCACGAAAGAAGCGGCGAAGAAAGAGGGAATTGTCATTGGACCAGATGGCCGTTACATCCAAGTAAACAAATTTGAACTTATTTTGAAAGAAGAAACATTGCTCGATGGCAATTTGAAGATCGTGAACATCTCGCTTTCGGACGGTGGCGAATATCGCTGCGACGTGACGAATGAAGCGGGCAATGATTCTCTTATCTATCGAATCGAAGTCGTCCGTCAGTTATTTTCCATTTTTATTCATTATTGCTGACCATGAGCGATAAGTAAGAAAGGATTAAGAAGCAGTAGTGAAAAGTGTTGTTTAGAAGCACCAACGATTTCGAGTGGAGGAACCCACCAGGTAATAGAAGGGGATGTTGCACACATTCAATGCACAGCCACTGGACATCCTCCGCCCGTCATCAGGTTTCCATTCATATCATTCTTATTCTTCATTTCCTTCTTTCATTGAGAAGAAAAAGCATTGCTTGATTGAGTTGGCTTCGCAATGGAGCTCGTCTCGAGACTGGAGTCCAAGGATTCCGATACATCACAGAGGGAAAGGTTCCACTGCATTTACACTGATTCACGCGTCAATTCTGCACTTTCAGAATCTGACTGTAGTAGAGGCTCGCTCTTCCGATTCTGGCATCTACATTTGCATTGCAACGAACGAGGCTGGCGTCACTCAGCAGGCATTCACTCTTGAAGTGCTCGGTTCGTTCTCTCTCTCTCTCTCTGTTCAGTTCGCTCTCCCTCCCTCTCTTCCCTTCTCGGCTTTTCTCTCCTTCACTCACTCTCTCTCTCTCTCTCCCTCTCTTCCCTTCTCGGCTTCTCTCTCCTTCGCTCTCTCTCTCTCTCCCTCCCTCTCTTCCCTTCTCGGCTTCTCTCTCCTTCGCTCTCTCTCTCTCTCTCTCTCTCTCTCTCTGTCTTAATATCTGAACCCTTGTCAATTATATGTTTTAGTTGCGCCAAAGATAGTGAGTGGCTCGTGGAACGAGACTTCAGTGGCAGCTGGAACTGCCTTCTCTCTGAAATGCTCAGCCCGTGGCTCTCCTCAGCCTGACATCCAATGGAGCATCGACGGAGAAATCATCACGAATGCCACGGATGGATTTCTCATTGGCAAGCTTCCTTTGCAGAGACTTCTGAAGAAGTCGTTGAATTGTAGACTCGGAGGGAGCTCTCCACGTGTCTGCCGCTCGCTCCAAGTCACAACTCTTCAAGTGCATTGCAAGCAATGCGGCCGGGGCTGACCAAGTCGAGAATGTCATCAACACCATCAGTTAGGAGCTGCTCTCGCTTCTCTCTCTCTCTCTTTCAATCTCTCTCTCTCTCTTTCTCTCCCTTCTCTCTTTCCATTCACAGATGCCCCTGTCATCACGAAGGAGGGAGAGCAGACTCAGAATGCGACCACTGGCAAGGAGACAATTCTGAGTTGTGACGTGGAAGGGGACTCTCCGACCATTGAATGGACTAAGAATGGAGCTGCTCTCCCTTTATCTCAGAATGTTCACTTTAATGCAGGTATTCCTCTATTCAACCTCCAATTTCCTGCCAAAATTGATTTTATAAGGGCTCGTTTTTTTGTTGTATTTTTGAGGTAGATTAAATTTGGCGAGTAATTAGCCGGTTACAAATGGCATATTTTGAGAGAGAACTCTGCTGACTCTGACTTCAACAAGTTTGAACGATGAAGGAGTTTACTCGTGCACGGCAAGCAACTCGGCAGGGAGAGCATCTCAGAAGATGCATCTCTATGTGGGAGGTTCTCTTTCTTTCTCTCCGCCCTACTTCTCTTGTCCAGACTTTCCAGTACAGTACACAAGCACCAATCGGATATTTTTGATTCATTTAGGAACACTGGAATTCTTTATTGCAAGCTTGAATATGAGGGTCAATAGTAGGAGAGAGAGAGAGAGAGAGAGAGAGAGAGAGAGAGAGATACAAAGGCAGAGAGTTGCCTGATGAAGAGAGGTTGATATTAATCACTGCAGGACGGAGTAGTTATTTCTCAGTGGAGATGACAGTAGAGTATATATATTTAGCGTTATGATAGCTTTGGTCATGTTATGCTTTTCATCCACTGGAGGGCATGGCAAAGGAATCTCCGTATTGTTATTACGCCAAAGCTCGAGCTCATAAAAGTGAGGCCGGGTCCTTCGAGAACAAATGGTGAGAAAGATGAAGAGGGACAGGTGGAGCAGATGAAAATGGGGGACCTGGAGAAATACATGTCTCTCAACGTGGGATGTTTATTTCTCATTCTTCTTTTCCTTTTTACTTCTCTTGTAGATAGATGAACATTGTAGATGACAGGGTGTGAGGGGAAAGAGAGAGGAAGAGAAGAGAAGACGGTGAGACAGAGAAGAGGAGAAACGAGTGAGATCAATGCAGATGGAACGAGAGATAACAGCTTAGAGGAAAGCATAAAGGGAACACAGATGTGAAAGTTGTTGGTGTTGTCATTGAAGTTGTCTGTGAATATCAGCAGTGGCTGGGGGATCTCCGTACGAACGAAGGTCGTTGAACTTCGAGCTCATCTCCGAGAATAACTACAAAATCACATAGGAGTACTGAGCGAATTACCTTATTTTCACTTAGTTTTATAACCAGAATTTATCGTTAAAAGGCAGATTCGAATTCCGCGTTCACCCTGGGAGTAGGCACTCTCATTCTCTCGTGCTATTTCGCAGGTCGCAAAAACCCGCTGCGTGAAAATAGTGCGCGCCTATGAGAATGCGAAGGGTCGATGCTACTACTTCAAATTTTTCGGTGATACTAAAATATTGGACCTTTAGTGAGGTTTCTAACCTCGTCGTAGAGATGATTCGGGAAAGAGCCTTGCGGAACTGGCTTGAAGGGATTGAATGCTCTGAGATGGAGATCTGTCATTATGGCATCCGGGTCGAAACGAGTTGGCCGGTGGAGATGGGCTGAAAGGGCACTTCTCAGTTCACTACTTCGCTCATTGGGGGGAGACTCACGAAGTGCTGCGGTAGATGGAATGTTCATGAGAGTGACGGTGAGAAATACGAATAGGCAGAGGATCATCTCTTTCTCTCTTACCTTTGCCTGCAATAACAAGTACTTTCAGTTAAACCGAGCATCACGGAGAAGCAGAATCCGGTGGTAGTGAAGAAGGGAGAACACGCCGAGTTAGCCTGCGAGGCTCTGGGGGTGCCACGACCTCACATCTCGTGGTACAAGGGAGATGCTCTCATTATCGACAGTCAGTCAGGGACAGGCACGATAGAGAACGCAAGAGAAAAACATGTCATTTAAATAAAATAAAAATGTGTATTTATTTTGGAATATTTCATCACATTAAAGGAGTGATTAGGATGGGAATCAAATATTTATTATAATGGGAGCGCCGGGAGGGTAGGGAGGGTCCTCAAGTGTTCTCAAGGATGAGATGAGCATAATTCCTCGTCTCCATGAATATTGAGCCGTGAATAGCGTTTGCGGATTCCCAAAGGAGAAATGACAAAGTCAACGGAATCAAATGTCCTCGTGGCGAAGCCCCGCCTCCAGTGTTTCTCCCTCGGGGAATCGAGGAAGAAAGGAACAAAGAAAAACGTGAGACCACAACCCATCTTTAGGCGTTGAAGAGTTCATTCTTGCATGGGGAAGATGAACAGCGAATGTTGTAGACTTGTTCCAGCTCAAGTTTCAAGGAAAGCGATAGCCCACCACTACGTCCCTCTCACCCTCTTCCTCCTTCTCCACTCTCTCTCTCTCTCCCATTCTCCACACCTTCTAAGTGCATACAGTTTGCATGATGTCTTTAGCAGTTCGCTCATCCCACGCTTAACAATTCAAAGATGAAATAAAAGAGAGAGAAGAAAGAAGATGGCTCATCATAGTCTGCCCAAGGAAGAAAGAACGGATGGCACACCATCAGGTGGAGTGAGATAAGGAGTACTTGGAAAACCAAACAGGGGCTATTCTCATTATATTGTTGTGCTTACAGCACAGCTTCTCCCATTGTACCTTTCATTCAAGTTTTTTTACGCTTCATTTCTGCGGGTGGGGGGGGGGGGGGTATAACTTATTGCGGCGCACGAATTTGCTTGTCTTTCACCAAGAATGAAAGTCAGATGCTGCCGCTGCCTCGTTCATTGTTCCTTTCATTTTGAGGCACAGAGGAACATGCGTGATTATAAGATTAGAGGGGGAAGAGAGGATTTACAGAGCGGATGGTGAGAGAGAATGCAACTAAAAGAATAATGCTAAGAAGTGAGTATTTGTAATTAAAAGTGGTAGACATGCTTATCCTACTTGTAAATGGTAAACAAATGTCTGAGAGAGTTAGATACTTGTTATTAATTAGATGGGCTAAGAGCTTTAATTGACGTCAAAATCGAAGAAGCGCGTGATCACCAGCGTCAATGCGAATAATTCAAGTGGTCCGTCATTAATATGTAGCTACAAAAAAGGAAGAAAAAGTGTAGAGATAAGACAGCTTTCTCTTAGTTTGCCATTTGAGTCTTATTAAAATGGTCGATGTGGAAAGAGAAGATTCTGAGCAAAACGCCTTAGTAAGTGGGTGCATGCTGATTCTCTTGACATATATAAATACAGGGTGAAATGACTAAGGCATTAGAAGGAAATATGGACATACAGTTGTAAGCAGTGATTAAGGCGGTTGAATGAACAAAGTAGACACGGGCGTGAATGGGGCAGACTACTCATCAGAAGGGGGGAGATGATGGAGCATTGGTGTGCTTCTGCTTTGAGCCAGCCTGCTTGGTGAGATTGGATAATAAGAGAGACTAACAAAACCAAGAAGAATCTGCCGAAAGGAATTGTGGCAGACCAACGAAAATAGCAAGAAGCTAGAATCTGTAGCTCCAGAGGAAGGAAGGGAAACAAAGGAGGGACTCCAGAGAAGCCTCCTACCCAAATAATATACGGAACAGCATTTCATTTCAGTATTTATACGCTCTTACAAGGAGAGTGGAAAAGGATAAATCAGGAGGAATGCCACACTCTTTCAGCTGCCATTGAGAAGCTTTCCGCCCAAGGAACTGCCAAAGTCATCTTCGATAACATTCGACCAGAACACGAGGGAGTCTACACTTGCAAGGTACGAGAGAAAGAGAGGGAGCGAGAGATAACAGACAGAGGGAGAGAGAGAGACAGGCAGAGCGAGAGAGAGAGAGAACGAGGGAGAAAGACTGAGATAGAAACAAGACATTATTGAGACCTATAAAAGCTTTAAACGCATTCTAACATGAATAATATAAATGATACTTGATGTGTGTATCTGTGCTATGTACATATGTATCACGAAAAAAAAATTAGTTGCCAATTACAGAATATTCATTTAACCACCTGCCTGATAAAATTTTGATATTGATAAAAGTAGTGAGAATAGAATCTGAAAAAAGCTTAGCGAAGGTTATAATTCGGAGGCCGGAAGTTGCCATCAGAATTGATGCGGAAGAGAATGATTTCAGGCGGAGAACTGGGCGGGCACGTCATACAAGGAAGTCAGCCTCGTTGTTCTCAGTAAGAACCACTTCTTACTTTAATTATAGGCAAGGGAAAACCGTCACGAATTCTGGCTTGCTAATTTGTAATCTGGGGTTGTTTGAATGATGCACGACATCGTGAGTAGCTTACTTCCTAATTCAAGATTCACTCTTTTCCTTTCAGCTGCTCCGCAGATCTTCCCAGAGCGTGAAAATGTGACAGCGCAGAGCAGAGAGGCAGTGCTTCTCAAGTGCGAGCACACGGGCAACCCCGTCCCGGTCATCTCATGGGTGCGCAGCCCATCCATCGAAATCACTCCCAATGAGAGTCAGTCTACTCTTTCTCTCTCGCTCTCTCTCTCTGTCACTCTCTCTGTCTCTCTCTGTCTCTCTCTGTCTCTCTCTCTTGCTCTCTCTCTCTCGCTCTCTCTCCTCTCGCTTGTCTCCTCTCTCTACTCTCTCTATCTCAGAGTATGAGCTGGTTGGAACTTCTCTGGCTATCCGCAATGCCGTTGAATCTGACTCTGGCTTCTATCACTGCATCGCAAAGAGTGAGGCTGGCCAAGCAATTGCTGCTCGATTCCTGACTGTCGGAGGTTCGCTTCCCCAGTTTCTCTTCTCTGTCCCTCTCTCACTCTCTCCCTCCTTGTCTCTCTTTCTGTTCTCTCTCCTTCTCTCTCACTCTCTCCCTCCTTGTCTCTCTTTCTGTTCTCTCTCAATCTCTCCCTCCTTGTCTCTCCTTCTGTTCCCTCTCCTTCTCTCTCACTCTCTCCCTCCTTGTCTCTCTTTCTGTTCTCTCTCCTTCTCTCTCACTCTCTCCCTCCTTGTCTCTCTTTCTGTTCCCTCTCCTTCTCTCTCACTCTCTCCCTCCTTGTCTCTCTTTCTGTTCTCTCTCACTCTCTCCCTCCTTGTCTCTCTTTCTGTTTTCTGTTTTCTCTCCTTCTCTCTCACTCTCTCCCTTTGTCTCTCTGTCTGTTCTCTCTCCTTCTCTCTCACTCTCTCCCTCCTTGTCTCTCTTTCAGTTCTCTCTCCTTCTCTCTCACTCTCTCCTTCCTTGTCTCTCTTTCTATTCTCTCTCCTTCTCCCTCACTCTCTCCCTCCTTGTCTCTCTTTCTGTTCTCTCTCACTCTCTCCCTCCTTGTCTCTCTTTCTGTTCTCTCTCCGTCTCTCTTACTCTCTCCCTCCTTGTCTCTCTTTCTGTTCTCTCTCACTCTCTCCCTCCTTGTCTCTCTTTCTGTTCTCTCTCTTTCTCTCTCACTCTCTCCCTCCTTGTCTCTCTTTCTGTTCGCTCTCACTCTCTCCCTCCTTGTCTCTCTTTCTGTTCTCTCTCACTCTCTCCCTCCTTGTCTCTCTTTCTGTTCTCTCTCACTCTCTCCCTCCTTGTCTCTCTTTCTGTTCTCTCTCTTTCTCTCTCACTCTCTCCCTCCTTGTCTCTCTTTCTGTTCGCTCTCACTCTCTCCCTCCTTGTCTCTCTTTCTGTTCTCTCTCACTCTCTCCCTCCTTGTCTCTCTTTCTGTTCTCTCTCACTCTCTCCCTCCTTGTCTCTCTTTCTGTTCTCTCTCTTTCTCTCTCACTCTCTCCCTCCTTGTCTCTCTTTCTGTTCGCTCTCACTCTCTCCCTCCTTGTCTCTCTTTCTGTTCTCTCTCACTCTCTCCCTCCTTGTCTCTCTTTCTGTTCTCTCTCACTCTCTCCCTCCTTGTCTCTCTTTCTGTTCTCTCTCACTCTCTCCCTCCTTGTCTCTGTTCCCTCCCTCTCTCTCCTTCTCTCTCTCTCTCTCTCCCTCTCTCTCTCACTCTTCTTCTCTCTCTCGCACTTCTCCATGCAGATAGCAAACGCCGTGAGCAGCGTCCTCTGTGGGTGGAATGCGACGAGAACGGTGTTCCACTGAAGAAGGCCTTCGTTCCCTCCCGTGGCGACGTTCCCGAGGAGGGCGAAGTTCTTCCCTGGGCAGACATTCCGGTGTGTGCTGTTCTCCCTCGATGCCTTGAGTGACAGAATGAGTTGAGGAGTCGAAGAATGGCTCAGCCCCTGGCTGGCTGTGTCTGCCTGGTCCGCGGAGTGCACGGAAGACTGCCGCTCTCTCCGGTCTGCCCCACTTCCTGCACACTCCGGTCTCTCACGCCGTCCCTCCTGGAAGTGTCTTCGAACTCTTCTGCAGGTGTGGCCAGTCTCTTTCCACTCAATCCACTCATTCTCTCCTCTTCAGTGCAATGGCAACTCCTCCTCCAACCATCTTCTGGACTCACAACGGAGAGTTTGTTGCTGAAGCCGGCCAGCAGGAACAACACTCCATTCTCAGGATCGACCTTTCCACTCACAACGGCTCTGAGGTCTCTCTTTCTCCCTTCCTCTGTTAATCTTCTTTTCCCAATGAGGCAAAGTTACAGCCTCCGGGAGAGTACACTTGCCATGCGAAGAACTCAGTGGGGATCATCTCATCCAAGGCAGAGATTTCGGTTAGAATTACATCCTTTTCAGATTCTTGTTGACGGGAAAGCTTTGTTGTCCTAGATAGAAGAGGACGACATCGCCGCAACTGAAAGCGCCGTCAAGCATGAGAGGGTTGCTGTGTTCAGATGTCTTGACAAAGGAATTCCGTTTGAAAGGTAAGAAGGAAAGAGAAAGACAGAAAGAAATAAAGAAAGAGAGCGAGAGAGAGAGAGAGAAAGAGAGACGTAGCGAGGGAGGAAAGAAAAGAGGCTAAAGAATATAAAGAAGAAGGAACAATAATTGATATGATGAGGAGGGATGGAATATTCAGGGGAGTTCAGTGGTTCTTCCACGATCGCCTCGTCGATGATTCCTCTAGTTTGGTTGACTCCCGTCTTGTCATCCTGGCGAATAACAGCCTCGTCATCACTCATCTTCAGTCCCAAGATGTGCTCATTCAATTCATTCCTCATCCGCTGTCTCACTTCTTTCTTGGTCTTTCTCTCTCACCTCTCTCTCTCTCTCTCTCTCTCTTTCTCTCTCTCTTGCTCTATATTCTTTCGGTTTGCTTTTCCAAACGTAGCCTAGAGCGGCTAATGGGGCTAATAATTGCAATATTAACAACCTGCAGGAATCGACACTCTCTGACTACAAGTGCAAAGTGCGTATGCGTAGAAGAAAGCACGACGTAGCAGTGGTGAGTGCATTGAATGGGAAGGGAGAGAATGATGAGAGTGCTTGTAGATGGACATCGAAGACGCAGTGCCAGCAGTCACAGTTTCTCCCTCCTCGGAGGTGCATGTCCCAGTGGGAGCCACGCTCTCTCTCGCTTGTTCTCTCAATGGACAGCCACTCACTACCAAGGCAAGTTCTCCTTCTTCATTCTCATCTCTGCCAGGTCGTGAGACTGTCAGAAGCAGGCTTCCGATTCTCTCTACGCTTCACGTCTACCTACTATTCGTCACCCTTGTCGTCTATTAAATTACACAAGTACAAATGCATATTAAATATGAAAATATGCTTTCTCTCAGGTAGAATGGACTCGCAATGATGAGCGAATCATGCAAGATGAGAATGTACGAATGTTTGTAAGTGAAGCATCCAAGTAGAGACTGAGAGAGTGAAAGAGAGAGAGAGAGAAAGAGAGAGAGAGAGAGAGAGAGAGAGAGAGAGAGAGGTAAGAGAAGGAGCATTGCGAGAGAGAAAGCAGAGGAAGAACAGTGCCGATCTCGCTTCAGAGCAACAACTCGCTGGTGTTGAGTGACGTGATCGAAGGCGACGACGGGGAGTACAAATGCAGGGCGGTCAACCAACTTGGCCATGCATTCGACTCTGTCACTGTCGTAGTGGAAGGTTTAGAGAGAGGAGATCAACCTAGAGATAGAGAGAGATCAAGCTAGAGTTAGAGAGAGATCAAGCTAGAGATAGAGAGAGATCAAGCTAGAGTTAGAGAGAAATCAAGCTAGAGTTAGAGAGAGATCAAGCTAGAGATAGAGCGAGATCAAGCTAGACTCTGCACTCTGCAGACGGTATCAATGACGTCGTTGGCTTCGTGGACGTACAAGGCAAAGGAGAAGGAGTGGAAGAGCACCTGGCACTCGTTGCAACTCTCGCACCACTTAGACACCACATCGATGTCAGAGTAGAACGACTTGAACTACAAGGTACAGGGGAAAACAATCAAGAACGACAAAGATTGTAACATCTTTCATCTAGTACCAACATCTAAGAGAGTTCAGAACAGAGAGCTGAGGAAGTTCGTGTTTACAGATGGACAGGAGAACGCGCTCGTCAAACTGGTCTCGGCATCGCCTCTCAACATCGCCAGACTTTCTCATCTGCCCAGGGGAACACGCAAACTCGAAAAGTTTGAAAGGACGTCAGTGCTTATCTTCTGCTGCATGTCAATTACACCAGTTGAAGCAGTGCAAAAACTAAACAAAGCAACGTTCGAGGCCCTGAGGCTTATACATATGTAGATGATAAAGGGCCTCAACCACGATATCTACCACTGTAACTGGTAAGATCAGACAAGGAGGGCAATTTTCCAACAACAAGAAAAAAGCCACGAACTGTGAAAAGAACTGAAACGGTCCACGCATTTTGTTATTCAGTTAACGAGAGAAAAGATTCTTAGGATGAGTGGAATGAGATGAGAAAGGCTTTGCAGGGTGGACTACCGCTTCGAATCGGGAGAGATGATGAGAGTGGTGCAGAAGGGGAGAGGGAGGGCCAGGAATGGCTTCCCACTCATTGACACTCTCGTACAAGGCAATGCACCCGCAATCGCCACTCACGTAAGGCAGCCAATTCAATTGAAAGAAAGAAGGATGAGATGGACAGAAAAAAGGGATAATTTGCATCCTTATAGGAAAACGTTAGCTTCGAGGCGATTGTTAGCGAGTTGACAGAAGAAAAGGACGGACTCATCAAAGGACATGGCTCAAGCATTCTCTCCACTGGCATTCACAACATTCCCTTCAGGTTAGAAATGGAGAATGCATGAGAGAATGTGAGAAACAGAGAGAGAGAAGGCGAGAGAGAGAGAGAGAGAGAGAGAGAGAGAGATGGGATGGATTGAGATGGAGCGAGGAAACAACGTACAACGAGTCGGACATTGGCCAGAGCATCATCCCCGCAGGGAAAACTCTCACGTCAGTTATTTGTTATGTTCTATGGGAATTAAAATGAGGAAACCTAGAACTGCAAGAAATGATGCCAATTACAGTATTCGCATTGCACAAGAACCGAATGGACTGAAAGCAACAGCGACACTTAGAAATGGATGTCCTTCCGGATTCGAGCGTCGGCTTGGCAGATGTTTTGGTAGGATCTCTTCTCTGTTACTCTCACTTTCTCTCGTTCTCTCTCTCTTTCTCTCTCTCTCTCTCTCTCTCTCTCTCTCTCTCTTGCTGTTTTGCAGACCAGGACGAGTGCGCGGACTCGGAGGAGGCAGAGGGGGCGAGAGTGTGCGGGGAGGCGGCGGAGTGCGTGAATGTGTTGGGTTCCTTTGTCTGTCTCCGCGAGTGCCCTGAGGGATTCCGCGTCCGCATGGATGGAAGGTCAGTTTGTGAGGATGAGGGAGAATGAATCTGCCAGGACTCTCTCTCTCTGACCACTTGGTGCTAATAAAAAGGACAACCCGCGTAATTCCTTGCAATTCACCTCCCATCCCTTTTAATGAATATATTCTTTTTCATGCAGCATTGAACTTTTCAAATTTATGTTGTGAATGGAAATATGAAATGTGGACTGGCGATTTTTTTTTGGTTTGAATGTAGAAGGGACAATCCTTTGTTTGTCGCATGTGTTTATGAAGTGAAAATATAAATGTACTTCTCAGCTGCACGGATGAAGATGAATGCGTGAAAGACACCCATGACTGCACGGAGGGAGAGCAGTGCAGGAACACGGAAGGCACGCCTTCTCATTTCACCTTTCTCTCTCTTGATTTCTCACCCCTCTCATCTCATCTCTCTCACTCTTTCTCTCTTATGTTCCCTCTGTCTCTCTCTTTCTCTCTCTCTCTCTCTCTCTCTCTCTCTCTCTCTTCCTCTCTTTTGTCGACACCATGATAAATTGCTCTCGTTCCTGCAAAGATAATCTTTTCGCTGTCTGTGAAATGTTGACCTCTTGTTCTATTGATATTGGCTTCTGCGATCTCGTCACAATGCCCTTTTTAGGGTCTTACGAGTGCCTTGAAATGTGCGAGCCCGGATTCATGCTAAACGACCAGGACTTTTGTGAAGGTGTGTACATTAATGCTGCCAACGGTGATGAGAAAAGAATGTTAAAGGTCGACAGAAATGAAAGAGGTGCGAGAGAGAAGGAAAGAGAGAGAGAGAGAGAGAGATGGAAAGAGAGAGGGAGAGAGAGAGAGAGAGAATGAGGGGGATCTTTCCGAACCTGGGCTCTCTTATCACCCTGTCTACTGCAAGACCTCGACGCAGGGCATTCGCCGCTTTTCTTCCAGTTTTCTCTCCTAAATACCCCCACCCTAAACATGGACTCCCCTCATAGAGAAAAGGTTGAGATATCAACGAGTGCATCCGCCCGTCTGCGTGCGCCCCCCATCTGATCTGCCATAACCAACTCGGCTCCTTCGTATGTCTCTGCCCAACTGGCCGCCCTCCCACCAACAACTCCTGTCTCACTCCAGGCACTCTTCTTCTTCTTCTCTTTAACACATAACAAAGCTGCCAGAAGCATGTAATCTAGAATGGTCATCTAATATATTTAGCTAGCAATCGTCGACGAGTTCTGAGTACTCAGCGACGGCTGAAGAATGAGTGTCCTAGCGGGTTCACCTTGGAAGGACACGAATGCCGAGGTCAGCTTCAGTTAAACCTTCCTTACCATCTTCTCCTCTTATTCTTTGTAGACATTGACGAGTGTTCCTTGGACATGCCTTGTCAGTTCGCGTGCGAGAATACTGAGGGCGGATACAACTGTCGCTGCCCTCTTGGTTATGCAGTCCAAGAAGACAAATGCATCGGTCACTTTCCTCTTCACTTTTATTGTCAACTTACAGAAAATTTATTTACAAAAACTTAGCTTGTTTAAGATGTGGATGAGTGTGGATCTGAGGAGGATGTGTGTGAAGAAGGGTCTCTGTGCTTTAACACTCTCGGAGGAGTCGAGTGTCTCTCAGACCCCTGTCTACCGGGCTACTTCCTTCACAATGGGTGCAGCTATCGACCTTGATAGAATCGTTTGTTCTGTGAGTGAACCCCGTGAATTCAGGGAGTGCGTCTCGAACTGCACGGAATGGCAGGCTGGCAGTGACAACTGCACTGCCTCAAGGCTGCAATTGACTCTTCTCCCCCTTCCTGCCGGACTCCCCCAGGGCTCTTCCATCCTCAGACTCAGTTCTTACGATGAGGAGTCCCATTTCCTCAATGATACGGTATGTCAGATGCAAGTAGGGCGAGAGAGGAGAGACTAATTGACAGGTGTTCACTCTGGCGAGTAAGGGAGGAGACCATTCGAAGGGTCTCACCAAGGATGGGGCATTCTCCATCCAAGTAGACAAGGGACGGGCACTCGTCATGCTGTCTCAGCCGGTCTCTTGTTTTTCTATGCATCAATTAAAGAAGGAGAACGGATGGAGTAGTCAAGGAAAAAGCAACAAGTTATGACAAGTTTTTTTTTCTCTTCTGAAGGTTCCGAAAGGGCACAACAAGACTCTACAAGTTCGTGCCCGCTCTCCACATCTTAATGCTCCGGACACCTACTTCCTCATCCACATCAGAGTCGGAGACTATCCCTTCTAGTCGTCATTTTCCACTTTTCTTCTCCATTAGCCAATGATATATAATACAAACAATAAATTAAACTTGTGCCATTTCTGTATGCCCGATTTGAGAGAGATGTTGCTGTTGTATTTCGAAGTTCAGTGTTAATTGTTATGTCTAAAGAGGACATTTCTGTACGCCCGAATTTATTAGCAACTGACATGTTCTTGTGGTGAAATTGTTTGGTGATATTATGCAATGACTGAGACCTTAAAATTTATTTTCTCAGTTATAGTTCGATTTACATAGAATTTCAGAAATAAGACTAGATTTCATGGTGATACAGAGCAGAAACATTGAGTTGCCGTTGTGATCATTAGGTGCCAATACTGAAGATTCCAGCGTTGATATTAAATAGCGAACACGTCTAGAAGTATCATTTTAATTGCATTGAACAATTAAAAATCTGTCGAGCCCAGTAGTTTCGTATTCTCCGTACTTCCTGTGGCATCGTATCAATTATCACTCGTGCTGACGGGAAACGTTGAACCTTCGACAACACACTCATAAAGATGTTGTCACTGAAGCTATCTATATGACAGAATTAATAAACAACAAAAAAAAAACATAAACTGTTGACATCGGTGATCTATTGTGAAGAGAGTGGGTGCATATTATCAAGTCTCTTCAGCGTGACATTCCACAACTGATACATTAGAAATTAGGAACGGCGGGGCGCAACCGGATCATAAGGTCGAGGCATATTTTATTAACCCTTAGTTGCTTCTCAGTTGTTTCTCCATTGAAAATGTTTACACGAATGGGTTTCAGGTTAATGTATATCTGATGGCAACCCACATTGGGAAGCGTTTCGCCGCTTTGGCCACCGCAGATTTGGCGAACCAAGTTCAGTTGCTGCATTCGTGTCTAACATGAGTAACTGCATTCTCTTGTCTTTTCTTTAGTATGCGCTGCCATTTCGCTCACTCACTGGATCTTTTCTCACCCGCTTCTGCTCTGCAAAAACGAGGCCTCTTGCTAAAGTTGCTGTTGAACAACTTTCTTTGAATGATGGTAGCCTCTTCCCATCATTGGAATATTATCTCAATCTTGTTGTTAAGATTCTCGAGTCTTGGAACTTGGCTATGGAAGAGGACATGGGCTTCATTATGCTCTCAAAAAAATAAAGACTGGTGTTGTATTTGGTCTGGAGAAATCCCTTTATATGGAAGAAGTCGTCCGGAAAAAGTTTATTCTCGAAATTGCAGAGGAAAGAAGACTTCAGCTTGACCAGGTTAATCGCGATCCGACCACTTGTGGTTTGCGTTGAAATCACCTTATCTTCTTTGCAGGCTTTTGATTTACGCCTTCTACCTTATCCGTCAGATTTCTTCGACGGAATCTTCCACGTTGACTTTTTCTATTTCCTTCGACAGGAATCCCTGCCTGACATCTGTCAAGAATTGCATCGTGTTCTGAAACCTGGGGCCAGTGTTGTGTGCGTCCTGAAGCTATCTTGGTTCGTTTGTCCTTGTCAGTGTTTCGTCTCCTTACGAGTTCCCATGTTGTTTTTATTAGAATCAATGAAATATAGTCTAGGTTGAAGCAACTGGAGTCTTACGGTCTCATCACTTCCTCTCAGGCGGATCCTCTTCGCTATCTGTCATGTCTCGAACCTTGCGGATTCGTCAACGTTAAGGTTTTTACTTTCTGTCCTTTTTCGATACCGTGAGGGGGAATGTATGTGTTTCCCTTAAATATTCTTCATTTATGTCTATTAGCAGCCATGTAAGTTTTCTTTGACTTATCAATATCTATAAGTTCTTATTATACCAGTATAATGAGTACTGAATTTAGGATAAAGATTATATATTCTGTTTTCTCCAGATGGATTACGTGAAGGGGAGAGATGGCGAAGAAGAGGCGCAGGTGATTCGGTGTGCCAAGCTTTCGGCGGATCAAGATTATTTTGACCCTGATGCAAGAATGAAAGACCTGGAATTGGAAGTGAAGGCAGAGATGATGTCCAGGCAGATTGGGCGACCCCTGTCTAAGCAAGAACTGAACAACCTCCTTAATCAAACTTAGTCCTGTCTTCCTTTGATAGCTTTACAGTTAGGAATTTTGTTTGTTCAGTTGTTGGTGGCTATGATAAATCAAATTGATCTCAATCATATTAATCGACGGTTCATCTGTTTTAAGCTGCTACGTTATATTTCAGCTTACCATTTTTTCCTTTTGTTCAAGAAGTTGTGCTTTTTGGAAATGAGAATAGCGGCGAGGAGGTTTTCCTCTTTTATCACAACGCCGATCTTCTACGCAAATGGGCGTAAGTTTGCTGTTTCAGTGTCTCCCTTTTTACGAATAGAAAAGGTTTGGGTGATGAGGTGTGTTCTGTTGAAATATAATCCTGGGTTTGTGTTTAGCGCCCCACCTTGGTCATCTCTTCACTTGCGTTGTCTCGGATGCCTTTCATCGCTGGCGAGTTCTCTCTTCTCCTTCGTCATCTCACGTTTTCAGTACTGGCACAGACGAACACGGAGCAAAGGTTCCATTTCATGCGACTTCTAATGCCATGAGAGTTCCCATGCTAAGATTGCAAGGACAGCTCGAGAAAGAGGAATGTCAGCCGAGGAACTCTGCGATGAGACAAGTGAATCGTTCAGAAGACTTCTCTCTCACTTTGACATCCAGCACTCTCACTTCATACGTACCACTGAACAAAGACATGCTGAAGCTGCGTCTGAGATGTGGGTCAGGAATTCTTTCATTTTCTGGTCTTAATAGTTGGTTAAAAATTATTGAATAAGTATGACAGAGTTGAGCGTTTACGCGGGCTAATTGTGAACACGACAGTCATGTTTCAATCGATGATTACCTTGCAGCTTCGGTTGTCATCCTCGGGATATATCAAGAAGGGAAGCTATCGCGGCTGGTACAGCACAGTGGACGAGTGTTTCTACTCTGACGACGAGGTCAACGAATGCGGCGAACTTGGCAAACCACGCAAGGTCAAGTTCACTAAGATTCATAGACTTCCGAACGTTGAAATATACTGTTATTTGTAGGTGTCGAAAGAGACAGGAAGCGCTGTGGAGTGGCTTGAGGAGGAGAACTACGTCTTCACACTCTCAGAGTTTTATGAGCCGATTCAGAAGTGGCTGAGCACTGCGGGTTCGTCTTCTTCCTCCAGCAGTTCAATTGTCTATTCGATTCCATTATGCAGATGTCATTCGTCCCAAGCAGTTCTTGCCAATTGCTCTTAGCTATCTTCGACCGAACGAGGAATTGTCCATTTCTCGAGACAGTCGCCGACTTTCTTGGGGAATTCCCGTTCCTGGTGATTCTTCACAGACGGTCTATTCTAATCCAAAGCTTTCCATGATGAATCTTTTTTATGTTGTAATGATTTAGATGTACGTTTGGCTTGATGCACTCGTTAATTATCTTACTGTTGTCGGCTTCCCTTCCAAAGAACCACATCCTTGGCCTCCTATTCATATAATCGGCAAGGATATTCTCAAGTTAGACTTCCTTCTTATACATACTATTCAGAATACCCCCGTTCGAACTCATGCAGATTATTTTTTAACTACCTAGTGGGTCTCCTCTCTCTCTCTCTTTCTCTCTTCTCCGTCCCTCCCTCTTTCTCTCCCCCCTCCACTCTTTCTCTCCCATCTCGCTATAAAAGTGGGTTTCTTTTCTAAGAATTCCTATCTACAATACAGATTCCACGCTGTTTACTGGCCTGCATTTCTACTCGCCGCTGGAATGCGTCTCCCTTCAAAACTCTTTGTGCATGGCCACTGGCTGGTGAATGGCTCGAAGGTAAGTTCTCGTATTATTTCTACTTTTTATCTGTTCTCTGATTCTCCCTTGTCTGCTTCTTCTTATGTCTTTGATGATCTTCTTCAGATGTCAAAGAGTGTTGGTAACATCATCGAGCCCTTTTCGATAGCCGAGCAACTAACCGAAGAAGGCGTTCGTTATTTCTTGCTTAAACAAGGAGCGCCTCACAGCGATTCAAGTTATGCCATTACATGGAATTTAAATGTTGAAATTTATTCTGATTCATACGACTCTAGTCTGCGATTTCAGACTTTGAGATTGTAAATGCGATCCACGCCATTAACAGCGACTTAGTGAATAACGTTGCGAACCTCGTATCCAGAGCCACGGTGCGGAGACTCAACCCCAATCAGGTTTACCTTGTCTCCAGAGAGCATTCATTAACATTTGTATTGGATGTGATATTGTATAAAAGAGAAGTGGTTCAGGAATACCCCGAGCACAGCAGTGGATTTTATCTAGAAGGAGCAGCTCCTCTCATCCATTCAATCAGTCAACTCGCGTCCAGAGTCCAGCCGTTCTTTGACGAACTTCTTTTTTACAAAGTACTTTTCCAATTTATTTATTATCAGTATTTGATATATCTGTTGAAAAGTGAAAACTTTCCACTCGTTCCAGGGCATTGAGGAGATAATGGCAGTGGCAAAAGAGGCAAATGGGTTCTTCCAATTCCATTCACCCTGGAAGTTGGCTGAAGGAGAGAAGGTAGAAGATGCATTGGAATGAATCATTCAATCAATCTTCTCTTCCAGCTCTCTTCCGTTCTCTATCTCACGTATGAGTCTGCTCGAATCTGCAGTCTCCTTCTTCAACCAATCGCTCCTCGTCTCGCTACTCATTCACTTGCAAGGTATGTCTCTTAATTGTCAATTACTTATATTTAGTAAAATGTTCAGTTCGAGATCTCCTGCCTTAGATTGGGAATCCCTCTTCATTCCCGCGGCCTGGACAGCTGCTTCTTTGGTGCGGCTAGGAGGGATGGAATCAAGCACCTCGGGCCGGAAGGAGAAGTCTACATGAAGCGGCTGCAGCTGCCGAAATAGTCTTTTCTTTCGTTCTTGGCTAGTTTCTTCTTGTTCATAAACTGTGCAATTCAATGAAGAGAGCAGGAAACGACTCTTTATTACCAAAACGGCATGCATGAAATGTGGGGCGCTTCGAGTTCCATCACTTGACGATTCGAATCCACTCGGGTCGCTTGACTCGGCCGAGCTACAAGAAAGAATGAAGAAAGTTGTATAAATGAAGAGTCCTAACAACCTGTATGCCAGTGATGTGCTTCTTGAATCTCTGTGCTATTCCGTCCCGCGGAGGGGCACGAGAATCTCACTAGGCATCTTACCGTCGCCCTTCCAATGCACGATCCTGCCGATGGGCGCCACCACCGCCGCTGTTCCCGACCCCAACACTTCCAACACCTGCATGCTTCCCTTTGCTTCCATTCTCGTCTCCTCTCTCTACTAACCCTGTTCTCCTTGGCTGCCTGATGAATGTCCCTCATTGTGGTGTACTCCTCGCTGACCCCGAACTCGCCCCACTCTCGTGCAAGTTGAAGAAGAGAATCGCGAGTGACGCCAGGGAGGACGAGGCCATCCGAGAGGGGTGCAGTCACCAGCTCAATTTCATTTTTTCTTCCCGGCCCTCAATTACAAATGCGTCACCAGCGAGGTGCAAAGTGATTTGCTTAACCAGGGGAAAAAAGCTTTACCCACCCAATTGTTGGAGAGTCTCGAAAGTCATATCTCTTGTCACCCTTTTTCCATGTTCTTAATATTCTAAGCTCCTTGCTTGTCTTTCCACAAAATGAAGACATTCATGACGCCAGCTTCCGTAATCTTCTGGTCTTCTCCGTACAGCCAAAGCATTTGATCACAACCGAATGAGCGGGCGACTCTCTCCAGCGGTTCGATAGTTGGGGCATAATTACTGAAGCACATGTCATGCTTTTTCGAGGTAATTAATTTGACAGGAGGAAGTGAAACGAACCAGGCCATTTTGAAGGCGCCAACACCCCCAGGAGCACTGCGAATGAAGCAGGGGTCGGCGTAGAGAGAGAGATGGCTGCTCCGGGCATGGGAGTAGTCTCCCACCGGGCTGCAGACAACCAGCAACTTGCAGTGTCGAGATACCCTGACTCCGAGATTCGAAGAGGTGCCAATGCAGATGGGGCGGATGTAAAGAGAGAGGCCACTCCCGGAGGGCACCCAGCTCCCTTCCATTCTCACCAGCTGGCACACCAAGGCACCCAACTCGCGCGGGCAGAACTCCTGTAGAATATAAGAGATGAAAATGAATTGTGGTGAGAATCTAACCGGAAGAGCAGATCGCTGTGCAGAGTTCAGCAAGCGTTCCATGTGCGAGTCCAGTCTGAAGATCCGTATTCTTCCATCCACTCCGCGGAACGCTTTCAATCCTTCGAACACCGAGATGGCGTAATGGAGAACCTTAGATGACAGGAAACGTATTTACATATATTTTAGTTTCAGAAATAGAAATACCTTGGCAGTAGGGAGGATAGAAATGGCTTGGAAGGGGCGAATGACCGGGCGGGACCAGCCAACACCATCGAAGTCTATCTCAACCATGTAGTCAGTATGCAACTCTCCCAACGGAACTGGGCCCTTCGACTTCTCTAGCAACTCTTCCCGCAACATGATATGCACATCAGAAGCATGGAAGGACACCGCAGAGAGATGACATGACGAGGTATACAAAGAACGAGAGAATGCAGGGTTACGAAGGGGAACAGGGATTCGGCAGAGCAGAGAACCAGAACGCAAAGAGAAAGCCAGGCGACCAAGCATCATGACCTCCACGCAGTGAAATGAGAGACTAAAGCAATAGACCAGTGCAGAGTAATGTGATAATTATGCCGAAATTGACCTCATTATGCACATAATGAATATAAATTCATATGATAAAATTTATGTATAACTCTAGAAAAACATTTCTGTCACATAGATGACATTAGTTTAAAAGTAGTGGTGAGAGTGATTAACGGTATAGAATAGTGGTGGGAAAAATGACGGCCTTGCATAAAGTAGCGCGTCCGCGGCAGTTTGTAAAGTTCATCCGTTCATCCGTTCATCTCGTTCATCTGTTGTGAAGTTCATCTTTGTAGATTTCACCACGCAACATCTTATTGTAAAGTTCATCTTACCTTAGAGTGCACCAAAATACGCAATTCTTGGCGTTTCAATATTTCGGAATTCTTTCATTCTTTAAACATGACTGGCTTGCATGTTCGTGTTGTTAAAGCTTGTTAAAGTGTTGGTGTGTACTTAAATGAGCAATAAAACCCTTTAGTTGTGTTTATTATAGTTCCTTGCCGAATAATGGAAGAGGACGATAGTCTCTTTTCACCAGTCAGAGCAAAGCGGACATTTGATGAATTTATAACGCCTTCGAGAGCAGTTGAAGGGTTAGTTTGCTGACAGAAATTCCTATTTATCATGACGATAAGTGCTTTCAGGCAGTTTGGAAGGTGGGACGATGATTTGTTTGGTGTAGATGAAAACGGCCTAGATGAGAGGTAATAGATATCCTCGTGAGATATATTGGTAAGATATTATTTTAGCCTTTTTCTGGCTGATCAGTCGAGAAACGTGAGTGCAGACGACAGTTCGCCGTTTCTGGATGCTACTTACATGAAGGATGCTGAAGGAAACATCTGCTATAGAGGTCACGACCTCAACAGGAATGAGTATCTTCGTTGTCTTGGAAAGAAGTAAATATTTTGACTTGGCATAATACATCGTATTAATTGTCATATGAATGTGTTCGTTCTCAGAGTCGATGTGAATTTGATCAACAATGCACCTTCAACTTCACAAACGCGCTTGTCGTCCCCCTTATTTATGCGAATTCGAATTTCACGTTAGCGGTTTTGAAATAAATAAGTCCAATTCGAATGCTTGCAAAGTTTAGAAGCGGATCTGGCAAATACAGCATGGAGATCGCCGCCACGCTCATTACGGTGGGGCGATCAGCCGAAGACTATCAAGTAAACACATCCTTTCTCCTTTACATCACTATCAATTAACAAGCTGAATGATTTAGTGCTTTGCCGAAGTGCTGTCACGTCACTTCTCAGTTCATATCAGTAATTAAAGGAAGCATTGCAAGCATGGCTACACACACCGGGTGCCAGTTGCATGCACGTGAATCCCTTAAAAGGACGCTGCATGTTGAGCATGGAAGTCGCATGGGAGATGTTTGTAACATGATTTATATCGATATAGTGTCATTATTTTATTTTAGTTGCTGTTCGGATCGGTACAGATGGTGAGTAGAGTGAAGTCGAGAGGACTGTTGGACTGCGCAGATGAAGCACACTGCCGATCGGAGTGGAATCGACTCAAACAGTCGTTCCCAGAGGAAATACAAAGAATGTTAGTTAAAGGGAGCAGTAAGTTTGTGCAATTGTGTTATCTTTTATTTAGAATGGACACACAAAAAACATTGTTTGATATATCAAACAATTTCATACAAACAATTTGTTCCAGTTCCGCACCAAAACAATGCTGTTCCATATAGCAAACAATCATTGTTTGATGCGCGATTGTTTGGCATATCAAACAATTTGTTTCAACGAAATTGTTTGGCATATCAAACAATCACAGCGCAGCCGCCTTGGCTCCGCCTCCTTCTGTTTGCGCACCCATTTTTCATGGAATTTTAGCCGTTTTCTTATATTCTCCGAAAAGTTTCGATGCTAATTACCAATCTTTTTCGATATCTATTAGCTAACCCTCTGACACACCCTCTCCTACATTCTCTCCGTCTCTCTCTCCCTCTCTGCTATCAGGAATCTCAAACACGACCCACAAACTAGCCAGTTAATCGTCTTTTGCAGCTATTATTGTCGTTTTCGTTATAAAACAGTTTAAAATGTAGGTAAATCGTGAGAACAAAAGCTGCAAAAGTTGAAAAACTGGCTAACCTGGTTTGTGGAGTCGTGTAGGCGTCCCCGTCGTTGTATCTGGAATTAGAATTGAGAATTTTGCTCCCGCGCGGACCCGAACCAATACCCCGCGCACCCCACACCCCAGCCACTACCACCACACTACCCGGTCCAGCGATCTGAATGTTGAAGAACTTATCCAGATGAAAAGGACGGCGGCCATAGAGAACGTTGAGAAGAGAATGGAGAGAGAGAGAGGGAGAGACAGAAAGAGGAAAGAGACAGAGTAAGAGAGAGAGAGAGAGAACTCTACGAACTCGGTCTCTCCATCTTTGCCAATTTTGCTAAGAGCCAAAAGGTTTTTTCGAGAGTTTTACTGCTCAACGTGACTTATGTTGCGTCTCTCTCTATCCTAAATGTTTCTACAGAGAAAGGCGGGTTTTTTGAGTATTTAGTGTTTTATAAAAGTAAGTCTGAACGATTAGACATTTAAAAGAAGTTTCCTCATCCGAGGTCTGAGAAGTGAAATGCCCCAGTTTTTGCGTTTCTTTTGAGAAAATCACCTAGAGGGAGCCCATAAGTTGCTTCTCTCTCTATCCTACAATTTTCTACAGAAAAAGGCGGTTTTTTTAAGCTATTGAATGTTCTATAACAGTAAGTCTGAACGACATCCGAGATCTGAGGAGGTCACGTAGACAGGCGCACCTGTGGCGAGAGAGAGAGAGAGAGAAGAGAGAGAGAGAGAGAGAGAGAGAGAGAGAAGGAAGGGAGAGAGAGAAGAAAGGGAGAGAGGGAAAGAAAGAAAGAATTAAAGAAAGACAGAAAGAACTATCTTTCTCTTTATAAGTGAACACTGTTCGTGATGTCAGGAGTTGGCCGTGTGGCAAAAGTTGGATCCCTCGCTTTGTGCGTGTAATCAAACCGCTCAACGTTATTTATCCGCATCTCCCTCTACCTCATTAGATCCGCCTTTCTGTGTAGAATCTAATGACATAGAGAGAGAGTGACCTTTCCGTCTCTTTATAGCGATCACAGCAAAAGAAACACACAAACTCACAAATCTCAGAAACAGTCGTTTCTGAGATTTGTTAGTTTAGTAGAGAGAGAGAGAGAGAGAGAGAGAGAGAGAGAGAAGGGAGAGAGAGAGATAGGGAGAGAGAAGGAGAGAGGGAGCGAGGGAGCGAAACACCGAGAGAGAGAGAGAGAGAGAGAGAGAGAGAGAGAGAGAGATAGGGAGAGAGAAGGAGAGAGGGAGCGAGGGAGCGAAACACCGAGAGGGAGAGAGAGAGAGAGAGAAAGAGAGAGACCATATTGATTGATAATTGAGCGCAGAAACGACTGCGTGTGAGATTTGTGAGTTTTTGTGTTTCTTTTAATCTAAAGAGACAGAAAGGTGGTTCTAGTGAGGTACAGAGAGACGCGAATAAGTAAAGTTGAGCGGTTTGCTTACACGCACAAATGCGAGGGATCCAACTTTTGCAACACGGCCAATTCCTGGTTCACTTATAAAGAGAAAGAGAATATGTTGACTAATGGTACCCAATTGAACGGCGTACTGTCGGTTTTTATGAAAAATAAAACGCGCAAAACATGTTGGGAAAACATTGACCACATATGGGTTTGAATCCTCGTGTCGCTGCTCGACGTTGCCTAACTCGCCAGATCGGACGTGATCGCTACTTCGCCATCGCGGCTGCGCTGCGGTTGTTTGATATATCAAACAATTTCCATGAAACAATCCAAACAATTGCCTCGGACTGGATAGCGTGCAAATCGGCAAAACAAATTGTTTGATATGCCAAACAATTTTTTTGAAACAATTGTTGTTTCAAACAATTCATAAAACAATCGTGCACCAAACAATGTTGTTTCAAACAATTTTTTTTTGTGTGGACGGGAAGCTTCCTTCATTTATCTCCCGCTTTGGAATCCGGAACAGAATCATGGCTGGCTGGGGGCTTCTGCCTTGCACTACGAATAGTGCTGAAACACACAATCACTGGCTGCGGGAAAAGGTTGGCGACCGACAGCCTCTGCACATCTTCATCGAGCATCTCAAGGAGTACACCAACAGTTAGTTTTTAACTCGCCTTCATATAATCGTGCTGGTGAACTTCATTCAGTGCACGTGGAGCTTCTCAGAGCGGCAATTCATGGAGGAGGGAGTAAAAGACTTGCCCAAGGCAACCTCATGAATCATATTCAGGTTTTCGGGATATAATTTAGTTATTAGAGATGAGAGTTAGCATTTTTGCTTTCTAGTACACAACTATGCAGCGGGATAGACCACAAGAACTTTCTTCTCTGCTCAAACCCTTTGGCATGGGATTGAAATCCAAGAAGCATCCCTCACATGTTGACGAACTTCCTCGCATATTGTTCTGTCGTTAGTTTTAAGACTGTATTAACTACTTTGGATGCTTTACCTCTTAACTCCAGGGAGATCAGAGAAGGAGGTCAAGGAGATCCTGAGTTCTGCGAAGGAGATGGAAGTCTCTCAAATGAAGTCTGGTAACTACCTGGTTGTTAATGAAGAAAGGCCGTTGTGGAAAGGCACACACACATCTCCCCGGGCGACCCAGCTGTCTGATCTCCTGAAGACTTCTCTTACGCCACTCTATCGCGAGTGGCTTCGGCTGTTCTTTGGCCTTGAAGGTCTCTAAGCTCCTCCGCTAATGAGCTTTACGAACCGCACTTGTTCTTTTTTTTTTCTTAAAAATGCTTTAAGCAAATTCAAAATTGTTAATTAAAGCATGTCCCGGTGTTGCTTCTCTCTGTGCAATAAACAGCTTGTTAAAGTTCGTTCACATTTAATACGATATACATCGTACAGAGAATGTAAGAATTCTGAAATAGTGAAGCGCCAAGAATTGCGTATTTTGGTGCACTCTAAGGCAAGATGAACTTTACAATAAGATGTTGCGTGGTGAAATCTACAAAGATGAACTTCACAACAGATGAACGAGATGAACAGATGAACTTTACAAACTGCCCGCGTCCGCAGCGCGTGGTAAGGCAAGTCAAAAGTGCAACTACATCGTGGATTTTTGACTCGTTGGTGCGGTTTCTTCGAGAGCTTTTGTTGTACGATCAAGTTGTTGATGGCTGACTGGAAAGAGAAGTCTGCTCAGCTCTTCGAGACATGCAGTTCCAAGAGGATGCTCATTTCCATTGGAGCCATGGTCGTGTAAGCATGCATTTATCTACTTTCAACTTAAGATCAAGTATATCTTATTCGTTTATAGTTTCTGCGTGTTGATTGTCATGGTCGAAGAAATAGCTGAGGAGAAAGAGACTAAAGGAGACTTCGATGTGAAGGATCTCATTCGGTGGAATCAATCTGGTTAGTCAAACTCCTTACTTTTAGTTTCTAGGTAATTATACGAAATTTTTTTTGAAAGAGAACACGTCTTTCTGCTCCAGCTCATTCGAATGACGCTAAATTCGATGCGTTCTGTCATGAGTCCGAGGCGGTGTCCCTTCTGTTTCCCTGCTCACCTTGCACGGACTTCGAACGAAAGGCTATAAAGTCGAGTAAGTTCAATTGCGCTTCTTTGGATAATTCCTTGCATATCTAAATATTTCTGCAAATAACTTTGTTGAATGAAAAAGTAATAGGATGAAGTTGAGAACACTGTGTGTCCACGGGCTTCTTCGAGCGAGTCCGTTGTAGCAAGAGTGGATCTCTCTCGCTCCGCCCCTGCTCTCCCCTCCCGGGACGGAATTCTCTCTTCTCCTTCGCCGCCTTCTCTCTTCTCCTTGCTCTGGTCGCAGGAGTAGCTGCGCAACATCGCAAGGGCCATTTAGAACGACATGCTTACTCCCGTCTTTCTCAAGATGTCAATTGAAATATTTTTTTTATGATTTAGATTTTGCATATTCTATGGGTCAAACGGGTTTATTGTATTGTTCTGACTATATGTGAATAAAAATGTCCTGAATTTACATTTTTGTGTAACCTGGTTGGCGTTTTCAAGCGCTTTCATCTATACCGAACTGAATGTTTGAGGGAATATTATCCATGCATTGGGTCGTGTATTCTTTTATTATATTTTGAGCCAATATGATCAATAGTCTTCTTTGATGAGCCCTTGAGGTCAATTTGGACGTTCAATACGTTGCTTGATAGCAGGAATGTGAGTTGGAGGGAATCGGGAGGGAGGGAGTGGATGCGTGGGGGAGAGCCGGAAGATCCATGTCATCATTGCAATTGTTTCTGACACTCCCGCCTTATCATTGCCTGCTCTTTCTCTCAGCCGGTCGATTGTGTCTTTATGTTGAGTGCTGTAATGTCTTTCCCTTTGGCATCTCTCCCCAACATATGTTTGTTAATCGACCCCGTTCTCTATGACTCGTCGTGCTAGGGGAGGGACTATGGAGTGTCTCTCTCTCTCTGAATCGTCCTTGTCCTCCGCTCTCGCTTCGTTTGTCCACTCCTCTGATTTCGGGTTGTTTTTTTGAACAACTGGGGAATGTTTGTGTTGGTTCTTGCTTCTCGGAGTAGCCTTCCTCTGCAGCGTTTCCACTTTCCCTATCGTTTCGTTTCCAGTTAACGCTCATTGATGTAACCCAATTCAACCTTTTCGGGTGCTTGCAAAGTGGAGGTGAACATGCATGGCTAACCAGGGAATGGTCAGAAACCCTAAATTCCAAAAATTCTAATTTTTTGCATACTGATTGCCCTTCATCTCAGTTGTTTCGGAATGAAAAAAAATTTTTCCAAATCCCTCTAGAAAACTTTTTAAAAGCATTCAAAGATAACTGTCAATCTCATTCATCTGTGAGATGACCACTTTAATTTATACTCATACAAAGAAACCAACTGAGTAGCGCAGTTGGTTGCGCTTCTGGCCAACAATTTTCGATTGCAGGTTCAATACCCCTTTGGCACGAACTGTTTTGCTGATTTTAACAAAGCACTTTAAAGGTCATAGAGTACTTTTATATACTGTCTGCGCTTATCAGTTTGATTTCAATTGTGAATTGCACGGAACAAAAAAAAATTTTTGCTTTGGGCTTTTTGCATGAATGTATGAATGTATGTATGTATCGACTGTATGCAAAAAAGTAAAAAAAAAAGTATCTAATTTATTTGCTTTCAGAAATTTAATTTTAAACAATTCCGTGGCGAAAAAAAGATAGAGAGAATTGTTCAGGCGGTCGCGGAACGACCCACTCCTGCACAATTCTCCCCACAGTGTTTGCGGACGGGCACTTCTGCCAACGTATTTTCTTTGATCTTCCCGAGCCAAAAGGGTCCTTTCCGGAAAAGAAAAAGGTCTTCTCTGCTCCCAATTTGGTCATAACCTGTGGGCGAAGCCACATCATGGGCAGGACGCAGCTCGAGCAATGGGTTAAAGAATGCCTCGCCAATGAGCTGCCTCCGAATTCACTGATTGCCCTTGATTCCTGGACACTGTGGAAGAACCACAGTAACGTGAAGGTGACATTCTTCCACCGAAAAAGGACCTCCACATCATTACGATTCCAAGCGGAACCACTGGCATGGTTCAATCTCTCGACGTTATACATACATACATGCATATACATTCATGCAAAAAGCCCATAGCAAAAAATTTTTTTCGTTCCTTGCAATTCACAATTGAAATCAAGCTGATAAGCGCAGACAGTATATAAAAGTACTCTATGACCTTTAAAGTGCTTTGTTAAAATCAGCAAAACAGTTCGTGCCAAAAGGGTATTGAACCTGCAATCGAAAATTGTTGGCCAGAAGCGCAACCAACTGCGCTACTCAGCCATGTTTTCATTGCATGAGTATAAATTAAAGTGGTCATCTCACAGATGAATGAGATTGACAGTTATCTTTGAATGCTTTTAAAAAGTTTTCTAGAGTTATTTGGAAAAAAATTTTTCATTCCGAAACATCTTAGATGAAGGGCAATCAGTATGCAAAAAATCAGAATTTTTGGAATTTAGGGTTTCTGACCATTCCCTGGTAAGCCCAGCCATTTTTAATATTTCTCTTCCGCATTGCCGAGTGACTCTTCGCTGTCATCACCTCATCGGCTCTTGCTTTTATCATTCTGAATGACTCATATAAACGTAAAGAAAATGATTCTCGCCCCGATTTATCTTTATTTGCTGCTTGCATCGATCTCAAGCAGAGCTGAAATAGGTCTGACCCATGACAGGGTTGTAACCACCCGGGCCGTAGGCACGGAACACTTTGTAACCCCCGGGATGGCCATTTTTCACTTTAATACATCCGGGTTGATCAATTTTTCACATTGTAACCGCCCAGCCCAAGTTCAGAGACATGCACTATTTCAGCACTGATCTCAAGCAGCTATTAAATACTTGTCGGTTTTTTTCCTTTAAAATGTTCGCTGGTGCATATGCTCCTTATCAGCTAGGAATGCTGCCCTGTTAGTCCAGTATTGCTTTCTTTGTTAATTATACAAGGTTATTTATATTCAAAGTGGTTCTACAACCTGTGTTAGGATGCACATGCATCCCAACACAAGTTATAAATGAAATAAGAATCGTGGATTTGCAAGAGCAAAAAGATGGTGTATAGTCTTATAGATTTGAAACGAAGCATAGATGTTTGAGGAATGCTAAATCGCAGGGAGAGTGCAAGGAGTTGTATAGAAGCAGATGAGGGAGTGGTTATGATTATTTTCCATTTCTTTTTCTTTCATTTAATTTTCCATTGTGCTTATTGACTCCTGGAATGCTGCCCTTTTAAGCAGATTAGAACAGTGAGAGCCTTCCGCCTTCGAATCGGAAGTAGAGAAGGTTTGTGGATGTCTAAAATGAAGCGGCGCTGCCTGTAGTGTCTCTACCATTCTCTCTCTCTCTTTCTCTCTCTCTCTCTCTTTCTCTCTCTCTCTCTCTTTCTCTCTCTCTCTCGCTGCTCTCTCGCTCTTTCACTCTCTCTCCTCTCGCTGCTCTCTCATCTCATACGCATGCAGTGAGTCGCGGGCGGTACGCACTGCTAGAAGAAGACGAGCCTATCAATCAGCCATCGTCTTCTCTCATCTCTCCCTCCCGTCCTATCTCTACCTCGGCCTCTTCATTCCCAACATATTCCCCGTTGATTTCGTTGTTATCCTTCCTCGAGCTCTCCATGCACTCTCCACTCCTCTCTCTTTCTCTCTCTCTCTCTCTCTCTCTCTCTCTCTCTCTGTCTCTGTCTCTGTCTCTGTCTCTGTCTTTCATTATCTCTATCTTTCCCATTCTCTCTTTCTCTTCTCTATCCCTTTCTCCCCTACCCAATCTTTCCCTCGGCGGTCTTCACTTATTTCATAGTGTACTCCCAGCCGGTCGTTCTATTTCTTTAAAATTCCTTTGTGACTCTCCCAAGTTAAGCCGTTTCATTGACCACAACAGCAGCTGTGTCTCTTATTCTTACCTTTTCTCAATTGCTTGGCTATGTTCTTTTCCTCTCTTATTCTGTTCTCTCGGTCCCTCTCTTCTCGCATTCAGTCTCTGTTTCCCTGTTTTCTCTCTCGCTGTATCCCCCCCCCCATTCCTCTCTCTTATCTCTCTCGCCTCGAAGGCATCTTCTACTTCTTGTCACAATTAGCTAATGATTGATACAAGAATGATCCTGCAACAATTATTACTGTATCTTTTTGCTTACCGGGATATGCTGGACTTTTTCCGATATTTAGCTGTGATCGCTTGATGAGTAGATTGAAGGCAATGAAGGGACGGGGGAAGGAGAGAATAGGGAAGACGAGAGTTCTGAGCCGGAGTGAGAGAGAAAAGAATGGGAAGGAGAAAGAGAGCGAGAGAGTCAGGAATGGCTGTTGATATATAGAGAAAATGAGCGAGGAGAGCGTGCTGTTCGTCATTCTTCTCTCTGAGCGTTGAGCCCTCCGGTATTCTCTTTCATTGAATTCTCTCAAAATATCGGCCTCTCCCTTCTTCTCCCTTAAACATTAAATCGTTGATTAATAATGTGTCGATGCTTTCATTGGATCGATGTATTCCTTCTTTTCTCAACAGATTTTTGTTTGGCCATTTGTTTCTTCTATCCCGGAAGAGACGCAGTAATGAGTAGACTGATTGTAGAAAGGGAGAGAGGGAGGCACTCTGACTGTGTGTGGTCTAGCTGCTGATTCGGGATGCGCGGGGGAGGAGTGGACGAGCGTCCTCCTCCACCTCCGCTTCGCTTCTCCTCCTCGGCCGCCTCGTCTTCCTCTGCGTCTTCTCTCGGTGGTCGTAATGATGTGATTGGCATTGTCGGGTTGAAGCCTCTTCCGAGGGAGCCGCCCGAGCAGACGAAGAAGAACAAGAAGATGACAATGAGCAATCCTTTTGCTTCAACGAAGAGTCAGCCTCTTCTCTTTTCTATTTCTTCTTTTATGGCGATTTTCACTTTGGAACACGGTCAATTTGTCTGATTTGAAGAGAACAAGGACAAGGATCGAATATCGGAGAAGCCAGTGATTTCTGAGCCCAGCAACTTCGAGCACACCCTCCATGTTGGGTACGACGCAGTCACTGGAGAATTCACGGTTCTTTTTTCCACATTTCAAACAACTGATTTATGCTTATTGCTTCCGCATGATCTCAGTGTGCCTTAATCAATTTTATTCGCTCCTTTTTGAATCTCTTAATCCAAGGAATCTGTAAGGCACTTCCATCGAAGAGCAGCAATTCTAAAACGTACCATAATGCGAAAAAAATTTTGTTTTACAAAACTTTATTTTTTCATGTTTATTTAAAAAGAAAAGAAGCGGATTCTTTAAGGGAATGCCGTCGGAGTGGGCTCGTCTACTGAAGGACTCGCAGATTTCAAAGCAAGAACAACAGCAGAATCCGCAGGCTGTTCTGGATGCTCTCAACTATTACACGAGAGACCAGAAACCCGCCCAGAAATGGATGCAGGCTGATTACGACTCGAACGGTTGGGCTTTTAGTTCATTCACTATTCGTTATCGTTTACACCTTTCAAATTGCCACTAACCGCAAGTTTCTAGGAAGTTTACGGGAAGCGGGAGGGAATGGGTCGTCGTCCGGAATGATGAAGGGCTTCTCTTCCTCCTCTTCCCTCCCTCCCTCGGGCTCCTTCGGCATCTCTTCCAATCGTCATTCTCCTTCTCCTTCTAACAATTGCTCGGCGAGTAATGGCCATCCCCTCTATGCCCAAGTTATGAAGGTGAGAGATCAACCTTTTTTCATTTACTTCCGAGTCCCTCTTTTATTTATATCTGCATTGCTTTTTTTACTGAATGTACTTGGAGGCATGCGACCGAAGACGAAAATATATTTGTTTAATGAGGGACGGGGAGTGTTAGAGTAATGAAATAAATGATTGATAGGGAGGCCTTCCTCCTCGCTCGGATCCCTCTTCCCACGGCCACTCCTCTTTCTCAACATCCGCTCTCGGGAGTGACATCCGCTCATCCATGCCGGTTTCTTTCTTCTTCTTAAATGGAATATCCTTAATAGGTGGAATGATGCCAGTTCGTTTCGGGTAATTCACTGTGGACTGCTATCGAAAATGATACGCCGTTGAAGACTAAGAATTGAAAGAGCGGAGCTGTGAGTGGTTGATTGCTTGAGGCGTATGGCGGGGGCACCTCATCTTCAACTCTGACATCCCCCCAGAACCACTCGCAGTCTGCCTTCTCCTCCCCCTCCTCTGCCTCTCCTTCTTCTGAACCCGTTCCTCCAATCCCCGATCGCCCTGCAAGGACTCTGTCTATCTACACCAAGCCAAAGGAGGACGAGGAGTTGCCCTCTCAGATGGAGCAACTTACTACTGGCGCTTTCGGAGTTCAATCCAGAAATGCCTCCGGTTGGTTCTTCTTCTTTTATCGGTCTCGATTTCTGTATCTGTTCTCTAGTTTCTTGTTCTTTTCTTTTTTTACTTGCTTTGGTAGGGGAAGAGAGAGAAAATAGTGGCTAGTTTTGTTGCCATAACTAGCAGCTATTTCTGCTTTCATTTCGCTTGACGAGAGTGATCGGAGTAAGTTGAGAGGGGAGGGGGGGGGGGGGCGGAGTGGCTCTATTCCTCTTCGATTTGCTAAATTGTCAGCGTAATGTCTCTTTCTTTTGAAATGAATAAATCCACATACAAAAAGAGTGATTTTGCTTACTTATCGCATAGTGCCCGTGAAGGAAAGTTATTTGTGGTTTCACAGGACCACAGCGAAGGCTATGAATAGAGTAACAAAAGGGGAATGCTGAACTAGCCATTTGTTAGATTCAGTAAACGGTGAAATGGTTTGCTTCCAAGTGATTAGTGAAAGTGGCAGAGTCCAGCACTTCTTGCCTAAATGCTTCATCCAAAGCGAGAAGATCCATTTTACATCCACCCTAATTTTCAAGAAGCTCCCCAGTATTTGCTATGATGAGAGGACTGTTTTGTGCAGGGAAGAAGAAGATGAGTGACGCGGCGGTTCTGGCCAGGCTGAGAACCATCGTCACCATCGGCAACCCCGACAAGAAGTACAAGAAGGTCGACAAGATCGGATCCGGGTTTGTTTCACCTTTTTCTCTCATGAAGGTAAAGAAGAGAAAGAAAGAATGTTCAGAGCATCGGGGTCGGTATACACGGCTCTGGAGATGAGCACGATGGCTGAGGTCGCCATTAAGCAGATGAATCTCAGAGAGCAGCCGAAGAAGGTCATTTTCTCTCCTTTTGCATTTGTTTGGAAACAGGGACCGTTCAGTAACTGGGGATCATAGGTCCCTAACTTAAAGTGTACTTGGAATTGCCATATTTGCTCATGCTTTGTTTGCCTTCTTTCACTCTTCCTTACCTTGCTATTATCTCATCTGCTAAAGGTTCTAGGGTGGCATTCTCAATTGTGAGCCCCAACCCCCTCGTGTGAAACATTCGGCGGGCTTATGCACTGTGAGCTAATAAGCAAAAAATCATCTAACATACAATATTGTATTCATTATTTTTCTCAACTAAATAATTTTATTATCAGTACAGGGAAATGATTTGTAATTTTTTTTCAGACTGCTCCCCGTTTGTTGTGATTTCTTTCCCCTTGGGCCTGAAATTCCTCGTTTCGCAGGAGTTGATCATCAACGAGATCCTGGTGATGCGCGAGAACAAACACCCGAACATCGTCAACTACCTTGATTCTTACTTGATCGGGGAGGAGTTGTGGGTGGTGATGGAGTATCTGGCTGGGGGGCCCCTCACTGATGTCGTCACGGAGTGCCAGATGGAGGAGGGCATGATCGCTGCTGTCTGCCGAGAGGTTCACTCTTCTCTCTCTTTCTCTCTCTCTCTCTCTCTTTCTCTCTCTCTCTCTCTCTCTCTCTCTCTCTCTCTCTCTGTTCTTTTTTCTTCATATTTGTCCAGTTTCATATCTCTTGCTAGGTCTTGCAAGCGCTGCAATTTCTTCACAGTCGGCACGTAATCCATCGTGATATTAAGTCGGACAATATTTTGCTAGGAATGGACGGATCGGTGAAGCTTAGTTAGTTTATTTTGCTGTAAAAAATTTTATTTGTAGAAATTATTAAATTTTAGCCGACTTCGGCTTCTGCGCTCAAATATCGCCGGAGCAGAACAAACGAACAACGATGGTGGGAACTCCGTACTGGGTGAGTCTCTCTTCTCCCTCGCCCCTTCTCTTTTCCTTTCTTCTCCCTCGCCCCTTCTCTTTTCCTCTCTTCTCCCTCGCCCCTTCTCTTTTCCTCTCTTCTCCCTCGCCCCTTCTCTTTTCCTTTCTTCTCCCTCGCCCCTTCTCTTTTCCTTTCTTCTCCCTCGCCCCTTCTCTTTTCCTCTCTTCTCCCTCGCCCCTTCTCTTTTCCTCTCTTCTCCCTCGCCCCTTCTCTTTTCCTCTCTTCTCCCCCGCCCCTTCTCTTTTCCTCTCTTCTCCCTCGCCTCTTCCCTTTTCCTCTCTTCTCCCTCGCCCCTTCCCTTTTCCTCTCTTCTCCCTCGCCCCTTCCCTTTTCCTTTTCTCCCTCTCCCCTTCCCTTTTCCTCTCTTCTTTCTCCCCCTCTCTGACAATCACTTGAGATGGCGCCGGAAGTGGTGACTCGCAAGCAGTACGGGCCGAAGGTGGATGTGTGGTCTCTGGGAATCATGGCTATCGAGATGGTGGAGGGCGAGCCCCCTTATCTGAAGGAGAACCCGCTCAGGGCCATCTATCTCATAGCCACGAATGGAAAGCCTGACTTCAGTGGCAGGGATCAACTTTCTCCTGCTTTCAAGGTCAGAGTATAAGAATTTTCTCATTCATATTATTCATTTTTTGTTCTATGATTTCCTCATTTTCTTTCTCTGATAAGTAGCATAAAATGAAAGTAAAGTGTGTAGGATTTCATCGACTGCGCCCTGGAAGTGGTGGTTGAGAATCGGTGGTCAGCCTCCCAACTCCTCTCCCATCCATTTCTGCGATGCGCCAAGCCTCTCGCCAGTCTCTACTATCTCATCGTTGCTGCCAAGAAGAGCATCGAGGCTTCTGGTCATTAGGCTCTTATCATCTCACTCTTTCTCTTGCTCTTCTCTTTCTCTTTTACTCTCTCTCTCTCTCCCTCTCTCTCTCTCTCTCTCTCTCTCTCCCTCTCTCCTTCCTTCCAGTCTCTCTGCCCGCACCGTTATCCCTTTGCATTCCTGGTTGCGATGTGTGCCCGCAATCGCTGTTTCCTTCGAGGTATTCTCTTCTACTAAAACCACGTAGTAATGTCTTACCTTTGCCATTTCATTGACCTGACACTTGAAAACTTTTTCTCTACTGTTTTCTTATTCTGAAATAGTTTTATCTAACTGAATTGGCGAATGCTGAGTGTGCTAACATCTTAGTGCTATGATTTTGTTAATGTAGCGGGCCATTCCCTAACATACTAATCTATTCAGTGGCATATTCTCAGCAGTTTCTTCGGAGTCTCACCTTTGCCTTCTCACATTACAAGTTCGAATATTCACTTGATTCTTCATTGCTGGCTACTTATTAATTGATGTTAATTGAGAATGAGAAAATAGAAATGAAATCTGAAGAAGGCCAGTTCGAGGAGTGAATTTGTGTTTTCTAGTCAGCGCCATCTAATGGATGCTGCATATTAACTTTCCTATTTATGATAATTCTTGCAGTCTTCTTGTGTTTGTAAATTATTGATACTTTGGAGGTAAAGCTCGTATTCTTTCATCAACTGCCGCATATGAAATCCACTTTTAAAATGAGGCTTGTGAACCCGTAGAATGGAGATGAGGCTGCTTCAAGTTAAACAAACGAGTGAACATTGGAAGTCTCATTCGAATCCTAGCATACTATTGCCTATTAAGTGTCTGCTGCCTGCTGTTGCTGAGGACGGCGGCACCAGTAGAGGATGAGTATGGAGAGGAGAAGGACAACGACCGCTTCTGTAAAAAGGAAGTAAAAGGGAATGAGATGAGACGAGATGACAGACCATTGCAGAGAGCGAGCAGAGCTAAGGAAGCATCGATGGCCGAGTAGGCGATGGCCCAGTCAGGGTGAGTGGCGTAGTGGACATCGTGGGAGGTGGCGGACCATCTGTAGTAGTAGAGGTTCATTGAGAAAGGAGCGAGAGGGAACCTGAAGGAGGAGACGAGGAGGTCTGCCACTATCACGACATTCAAGGGAAGCACCACGGAGAGGGCCACCAAGTGGAGGAAGGCCGACCAACGCACATTCAGGGCGCGCTGCGCGAACACACCTATGAAGGCCGCCACCTGCATGCAAATACTATCGCTCCTTCTCTCTCTCTCTCCTTCTGTCCCCTTCTCTCACACTCTCTCGCGCTCTCTCTTTCTTGGCCTCTCTCGCTCACTGCCTCATCCTCCCACTCATTTCTTTCACATTTTTCTGCTTCTCTCGCACACTGCCTACCACATTGAGAAGAGGGACGAAGATGGCAACACCATCAGAACAATTGAGATCATTGTATCGAATGGAGAACTGGAAGCCGAGACAGAAGCAGATGCAGCCAGAGAGAAAGAGAGCGACGGAGAGGACGAAGT
This sequence comes from Allodiplogaster sudhausi, assembly GCA_945643635.1. Taxonomy (NCBI): domain Eukaryota; kingdom Metazoa; phylum Nematoda; class Chromadorea; order Rhabditida; family Diplogasteridae; genus Allodiplogaster; species Allodiplogaster sudhausi. The sequence continues at coordinate 80,209 of CALZFC010000087.1, forward strand.
GGCCGTAGATCGAGAGGGTCAAGACCCGCCACACCGGCACTGGCAGCGACACCAGAGTCCGAGCACGTATTCCCTGGCAGCCAACACTTCATTTAAAATTGCTTACGTTTTCTGAAAAATGCTCATAGTATTCCAATAAAAGGATATAGATTGTTGATATGTTACTGACAATGAGAAAATAATTTTTGGTCGAAAATGGAACTAACATCATCCACTTTAACTAGAGCATCGTCTAGCGCTTCAATCCACCTTGCAAACCACGCCATAATAATCAGCTCCAATTTCGTATCATTCTCTCATAGTTAATTCGCCCCCTCGCTCTCGATCTGTCTCTCTATCTGTCTCCCTATCTGTCTCTCTCTCTCTCTTTCTCTCTCTATCTTGCTCTCTGTCTATATACTTCTTTTCCTCTCTCCCGCTGTTCTCCTATGATCACAAGAAAATAGATAAGACGAGAAGCCTTCCGCAGGGAATCAATGGTGCGTAAAATTTAGAGAATAATGTGTGGATTCATGACTCATTTGGCTGAACAGAGAAAGAAAATAATGATGGAGAAGACATCTCCATGTTCGTTCTCAGATGATTAATGAATTGATCTGGAAGTGTTGAAAGCAGGTTGGAATGGCCGGAACTCGTCTGCCCATACACGGATCACTTCTTATATCACGAACCTTCTTCCCTCTAGGACATCCCTAAAGATTCCTGCTTAGTGTCCCCTACAGGAGTGATTGCTTGGCATGGTGAGGGGGCTCTTTCTCTCCTCGGGAATCGCTCCAGTTCTTCTTCTTTTATTCGTGAGAAAGGTCAGTTACCATTATTGATACGGCTTTTTTGCTTTTGGAAAATTAAACGTGAAGCTTATTGTTAGGCAGCATAATAATTTTTTCTTTTCAGATGATCGCTGATGAGGAGCTTTGTCCAAAGCTAGCACAGTGCGCCACGGAGAAGATAATGAAACTAAAACGAGTGAAAAGGAAAAGGTAACATCAAAATCTTACGGAAGAGACATAGAGCGAAACAGGGAGAAAGAGAGAGAGAGAGAGAGAGAGAGAGAGAGAGAGAAAGAGAGGGAGAGAGAGAGAGAGAAAGAGAGAGAGAGATAAAAGAGGTAAAGTGATTGAGGGATTTTGAGGCAAGTAATGTAATTCCTTGAATAGTTGCTCTCGGTGATGATCGACCACACAAACTTCGGCTGTATCCTCGGCCCGAGTTGCTACGAGGCCTCCATGAATTGTTATTCGTGTGCCCATTCAATGCAACAGATCCGCAACACTGTCCTGGACCTCCCTCCGTCCAGTCAGCTCATCTCTTTTCTTCCTTTCCGCTTACCTTTCCTTCCCAATTAGATTCCGACTGCGCTGAGCTGGAAGACTGCACGCATGCGTGTTTTAATGACCAGGTATACAGTAGTTCCCCTGACTGGCTCCAACAGTAGTTCCCCTGACTGGCTTCAACAGTAGTTCCCCTGACTGGCTCCAACAGTAGTTCCCCTGACTGGCTCCAACAGTAGTTCCCCTGACTGGCTCCAACAGTAGTTCCCCTGACTGGCTCCAACAGTAGTTCCCCTGACTGGCTCCAACAGTACAGTACTGGCCAAAAGGTTATCATATTTTGGTTTTTCCTGCATATCTTTTTTCAAAGTTGAGGCAAGTTTATGAAACTTTCTTCGTTTCTTCCTTATAATGACAGACTTTAATTAGCAGAATATTGGTTTTATTATTACACTATTGATTGAGAACAAAAATCAATAACTCAAATCACCTGATTGTACATTTAGGCGTAATGGACGAAATAATTTATTTCTTTGAAAATCGGGCAGTTTTTATAGGAATTTTATGTTAGTTGCGTTGTAGAACATCTCGACCATAACTTTTTGGTCGAATCTCGAATTATTCAAATGCTTTAACATGCTACCTGCCTCCAGTACACGGTTAATGCAATCGGCCTGAGATTCAGATGGTTCAATTGAATAAAATCGACCATTTACCACTGTGCTTATAGTAATAATGACTTTAACATATTCGCAGTTTATTATTGAACTAATTCAGATGGTTTGTTGAGATGTGGAAATTAGATGCAATTTATTTGAGTGCATTTTGAACACCGCGGACAACTTTCGACTGCTACGCAGAAGTGCTCAAAGTGGTGTTGTGCAGGAGTCCGCCTTCCAAAACGCTTTTGCCTCTTTATTATGATAGCTGATAGGCTTTTCCATGTGCAGCAGTCTTATTTCATTCCTATCTTCACGAGACCACAAGGAACTCTAGATCGTTTTAATGTAACCCTGTCCTAGTGTAACGGTGTATTTGAGAGCTGTCTGTTTTAGATGAATAACAACATTAAATTTACTTTTTTTGAGATTTAGGCGATTGCTGAGCGCTCTTCTGTTTCGATTGAAGTTATTTTTGACTCGATCCTTAGTTATTCGTTTACATTTCCTGCCTTGTAGGATACCGTACTATTCTATCCCTGGTGCACCTTCAAACGATCTACAGTTCCTTGTGGTCTCATGAAGAAAGGAATGAAATAATGCTGCTGATTATGGAAAAGCCTATCAGCTATTATTAGAGAGAGGCAAAAGCGTTTTTGAAAGGCGAACTCCTGCACAACACCACTTTGAACACTTTTGCACAGCGGTCGAAAGTTGTCAGCGGTGTTCAAAATGCACTCAAATAAATGGCATCTAATTACCACAGCCCAACAAACCATCTGAATTAGTTCAATAATAACCTGCGAATAAAGTCATAAAGTCATTATTACTATAAGCACAGTGGTAAATGGTCGATTTTATCCACTTGCACCTTCTGAATCTCAGGTTGAGTGCATTAACCGTTTACTGGATTCAGGTAGCATGTTAAAGCATTTGAATAAATCGAGATTCGACCAAAAAGTTATGGAAGGGATATTCTACAACGCAACTAACATAAAATTTCTATAAAAACTGTTCGATTTTCAAAGAAATAAATTATTTCGTCCATTACGCCTAAATGTACAATCAGGTGATTCGAGTTATTGATTTTTGTTCTCAATCAATAGTGTATCAATTAAACCAATATTCTGCTAATTAAAGTCTGTCATATATAAGGAAGAAACGCTGAAAGTTTCATAAATTTGCCTCAACTTTGAAAAAAGATATGCAGGAAAAACCTAAATATGATAACCTTTTGGCCAGTACTGTAGTTCCCCTGACTGGCTCCAACAGTAGTTCCCCTGACTGGCTCCAACAGTAGTTCCCTTGACTGGCTCCAACAGTAGTTCCCCTGACTGGCTCCAACAGTAGTTCCCCGGACTGGCTCCAACAGTAGTTCCCTTGACTGGCTCCAACAGTAGTTCCCCTGACTGGCTCCAAAAGTAGTTCCCTTGACTGGCTCCAACAGTAGTTCCCCTGACTGGCTCCAACATCAGTTCCCCTGACTGGCTCCCAAAGTCCCCAGACTGCCTCCCACAGTAGTTCCCTTGACTGGCTGTTACAGTACCTCCTCTAGGTGCGTCGTCGCAACCCCTGGACATGCTTCGGCCGTCGCTGTGTCCTTCTCTGCTCCAATCGCAGTTGCGCTCCATGCCACGAGACTCTACGCCTTCTTTGGCTCTCCTTCTGCCAAATCCATCGCTACGATTTTATCTTCCCCCAGAAATGCCGTTTGATATTCGAGGACGTTTCCAAATCGTTTGCCGTGAGCAACAACACTCTTTCGCCTTTCATTCACATCTGAATTGTTATTCTCGCTCTCCTCAACTACCATTTACATACATAATAATGATTGTAAAAAAAATAGTACTTGTAACTTATATTCATACTTGAAAGACACATATACATACATACATAATTGTAAACGAGAAACGTTAACAGCGAGAAATGCTTTGTGTGATACCCGTTTAATCTTTTTTGTTCCCGCTCAGCCATGAATCTAACCAAGCTGTGCAGTGTTTCGAGAGAACGGAACGAGAATGTCGCCTCTTCACTCCCACTCCTTTCTCAATCTCCTTTTCACGAGCTGCCCTTGAAAATGAGCGAAGGTGAAAAAGCCATCTCGTGCTCTGTCAAAATTTGTATCTCCTTGTTATTTGTTTCATTTGTTCGCGTCATCGCCTTGTCAAGAAAATTGAAGAATTAGAGCTAAAAGGTTGGAAAGACGTGGCCTCACAATGCGATCTTCTCATCTCGTCTGCCTCTTCTTCCTGGTCTTCGTTGTTCTTGTTTCTGCTCTTCCAGCGTCAGTCTTCTTCTGTCTGAAATAAGATTACATCTTTCATTTGCTTCAGAGGAAGAGGAAATGGAAAGAATGACAACGGCGGGGGTGGAGGAGAAGGAAGAGGAAAAGGAGGAGGTGGCAGAAAGAAGAAGCACGATCAGTCAGTTACTTCCTTACTTCTTCTTTGTTATTCTAAATCATAATATTTGAAGTGCCCACGCATTCGCGAATCTGAAGAAGCTTGGAAGGGGCCAAATTGGGAAGATGAGCAAGGAGGAGTGGACTGCCAATGCAGATCTCTTCTGTGAGATGTTCAGCAAGAACAAGCTCTGCAGGTTACTCTCCACTCATTTGTTCTTTTTTTTTTGTTCTGTCTTTTTCTCCTTCTCTCTCTCTCTCTCTTTCTCTCCCTCTCTCTCTCTCTTTGTCATCCAACTCTCTTTCCTCACTCTCTCTTTCTCCAGGAGTGGTCGTCGTCCGAATGACGAAGAGATGGGCGAAGTAACCAAAGCTATCGAGAAAAGACAGAAACGCAGAAGAGTTCCCAAGTTTGATTTTATATCCACGATTACAACTACTGGTCTGAAGTGAAAGAAAAATTAAAGATTGACTCGGAAGGATTGGCTGGCTGAAGTTCCGAGTGTGCTGAGGGAGAAGATCAGAGGGCAGAGAAGAAGCAAGTTTGGAGAAGCAGACGAGGACGCCAAGGAACAGTTCAAGGTTTTCATGGTCTCATGCAATTTCTCTTCCTTCCTCTTTATTCCAGAGAAACTGCCGCGGTGGAAAGATCAAATGCAACGAACAGCCGGAAGAGGCCGTTAAAAGACGACACCAACTCAAAGATTATGTCAGACTCTTTCTATTCCACAACTTCATTCCTAGCTTCATGATGCCTCAAAGAATTAGCCCCGGCATGGAGTTGTATGTGTCCTACAAGGCAGGAAAACTAAAATCGAAAAATTTAAGATCGAGTCAAAGATCACTTTAATCTATAGCAGAGTGTTATGTAATCCTATAAAACCCTATAAGAAAATTTAATGTAGTGAATAGAATAGATATGTAGCTGCCCAGTACACCGTACCAATCTACATACATATGCTAGGGGATCATTAAAACCATCTACAGTTCCTGTGGCCTCATGAAGCTATGGTTGAAATAAGACCCCTAAATGTGTAAACGCTTATTCGATGTCATTAGAGATGTCACAACATTAGGCTAAGCACGTCTGAGCTGTGGGCACAAATAGCTGAGATCTAATTTACACTGTTCAAGTAACCGTCTGAGTTAGTTAAATGACTACATTCCTGCGAATATACAACATATGAATACATATATATATATATATATATATATATTGTTTTCCTCTTTTAGATGTTGAAAGTAGAAAAGGAGAAATCGGATGTTGGAACGGACGAAGACGCAGAAGATAACGTTGAGATTCTCATGGACCGGACTCTTCGAATTAAACGAGCCTTGCTCGAAAAGGCAAACCTCACAGCAGAGGTCAGCTAATTCTGGCTTGGAGATCGAAGACTGAATCGATTGAGTTGAGGTGGATCCGATAGATGACGGAATCCTGGAGAGCGACATGTTGTTGACTGAAGAGCAGGCAGACATCCTCCTCAATGACCTCGACAAGGGAGACACGGAAGGAGACGAAGACCTCTCGGAAGACGAGTCCGCTCTCTCACACTCAGCATTCAACTTTTTACTAAAAAAGAGATCCATATCGAGATTATCTTCAATAGATTTAAAAGATAAAATACGATAGTAATTATTCCACTTAGAGTCGAAGAAGGCGAGCCTGGCCAGCCCTCCCTTCCTTCGAGACTGAAACGGTACAAGATAAGGAGTTGAAGCGTGTGAATGAAAGTAGACATTGCAGATCTTCCATCTTCATGGAGGCGCACTTTGCTCAGAAATGGGATATTTCCAAGCCGATTCCCTACGTGATTGACAGCTCGCTCGGTCTGCTGCTTCTTTCTAAACAGTTCTTATTCTCCATTTAATCGCAGCTACGTGGGATGTCACGGATGTCCGCGATGCTCTGGCTGAGATTGAAAGGAACTCTTGCATTCGATTCCAATTGATGACAGCCGCTCCTTCTTCTTATCATATTCGATATGTCAAGATAGACAATCCCACTTTGTTAGTTTCTTCGGGAGAAATACTAATTATTATCTCAAGCCAAAAAAGTTAAACCAAATTCATTTTCTGATTTTCCTATCCTTTTCGAAGCATTGAAGAAGAATGATTGTTATTTTAAATTAGCATTTAGGAAGAAAACTTTTTTTCATTGGTCATACTTGAGTGTTAGTTTGAGAGTGATTTCAGCTGCGGCCTGTCGAGCATTGGGAGGATCAGTCCAGTCAACATTGTCTATCTCAGTTTCCAGTGCGGAAAGGTTACTCCATCCACGATCTGTTCTTTCTCATCTTTCCTTTCAAGGCGAAGGGAGTCGCCATTCACGAGACCATGCACGCCCTCGGGGTCGCCCACCAGCATCTTCGCATGGATAGGGACACTCATATCAAGGTCTCTCGCGCGGACAGTCTCTCTCTCTCTATCGCTCTCTCTCTCACTCTTTCTCTCTCTCTCTCGCTCTCTCTCTCTTGCTCTTGCTCTCTCTCTCTCTATCGCTCTCTCTCTCTTTCTTTCTCTCTCTCTCTCTCTCTCTTTCTCTCTCTCTCTCGCACCTTGCAGGTGGACTGGAGCAACATCAACCCGCAGTATTATGACCAGTTCACAGTCTCCGATGCAACAATATTCACATCGTAAGAGTAAAAGGAAGAGTGACTTGGAATACAAGAAAATCAACGAAGGATTCTGTTTTGAGATACGGAATTGGCTACGCCTACGACAGTATCATGCATTACAACTCATACACCAGCGCCATCGACATCCGCAAGCCAACCATGATTCCTCTAGTATTTAATCCTCCCTTTACTTCTTTTAGTCAATACATCACTCTGTCTTTGCAAATCGTCTCTCTTTCTCCTTCTCTTTCTCTCTTCTTCTTCTTCTCTCTCTCCCTTACTCTTTCTCCTTCTCTTTCTCTCTTCTTCTTCTCTCGCTCTCTTTCTCTTCTACTTTCTCTCC
>CALZFC010000087.1:90000-282500 GCA_945643635.1 Allodiplogaster sudhausi
AGAAAGAGAGTGAACGAGAGAGCGAATGAGAGAAAGACAGAGAGAGAGAGAGAGAGAGAGAACGAGAGAAAAAGAGAAAGTAAAACAGAAGGGAGGAAGAGAGAAAGAGGCAAAGATAAGGAATGAAAGAAAGAGGGAGAGAGAAAGAGAGAGAGTGAGGATGAGAGTCCATCACTCTATCTCTCTTTTCTCTGTTTCAAAAGTAAGAGAGTCTAATGAATGCATGTTGGGAATATGTTTAATTGTAAGAAAAATAACAAAATTCTCGTAGAACCCGGCTTACCATTAGTTTAGTTGAAATTTATTATTAGCCTCACAACGGAAAAAAGCCTATTTCAGACAAGATATGCATATGCATGCATGATTAGAGATATAGAAACGAGATGTTCTTATGGTGGGAATGAAACCAATTGTCATGGAAAAAGTGGGTTGACAGGAACATCAATATTCATCAACAGTACTATCATTTCATAACTAAATTTGAGAAGAAATCTTGAGACCGATAGATTACGAGAGAATGAGAGAACGAGAGAAAGAGAGAAAAAGAGAAAGAGAGAAAGAGGGAAGGGGAGAAAGAGAGAAAGAGAGAAAGATAGAAAGATAGAAAGAGGGAAAGAGAGAAAGAGAGAAAGAGATAAAAAAGAGAAGGAGAGAAGGAGAGAGGAAAAACGAGAAGAAAAGGAAGAGCGGGTGAGAGTGCCTACAACTGTAGATTGATCTAGTTGCGGAAGCGAAGAAGAGGAAAGGTAGAGACGCAGAGCGACACTCTTCCCGCCTGGTGCTCCGACACATTCGCAATCAATGTTCAGCTGGCACAACCAGCTGCCCTTGCTATAGGAGAGTCAGCTGCACCAGTCACCTGTTTTGATCTCTCACTCCTATCATTTCTGTTCTTTCTCTCTCACTCTCACTCTCTCTTTCTCACTCCCCCTCTCTCCTCTTTCTTTGTCTTCTCCTCTCTATCACACTCACACTCACCCTGTCTTTTCTTAGCTGTTCTCTCTTTCTCAATGACTTTCTCCCTTAGATTCTGCACCAATCTCTCCTATACTCTCTCATTACCCTTATCACTTTCCCCTTGGTCTGATATATTCTGCTTCCCTTTGTATGCTCTTCTTCACATGACAATTCAACACATGATTATGTATACATACATAGTACCTCAGCAAATATCTTCAATTTTTCCGTTTTATACCATATAATTCGTGGAGGAAGGAGTTTAATAGCTTATTGATGCAGCCAATTTTTAGTTAGTGCTGTTGAAGATCCTTCACGACGGTTTATACTATTATACTATTGTACGCACATTTATTTTTATAAGAATTTCCGATTAATTCTTTAAAATATTATGTTAAAAGTCGAGACCGACTAGAAGAAAAATGAGGAATTCAATAGCTGAGATCAGGTCACGGCGCGGCGGCAGTGTGAGGGGGACTTCCTCAGCTACTGAGATGTTATCTTCGCCAGATCTGTTTCTCTCCCCGTCCTCCTCTTTCTCTCACTCCCGCTCTCTCTCCCCTCGGCCGGGTGGTCCTGTCTGCTCTCGACTTGCATCTCCGCTCGCCTCCTCCGCCGTGTCTGCCTCCATCCTTCTTGCTGGCCACTCCTCCGCGACTCCCCTTCTTCATTTCCACATCTTTCTCCCTCTCTTGTTCACTTCCTTTCTCTCTCTGTCTCTGTCTCTCTCTCTCTACCTCTCTCGCTCTCTTTCCCTACCTCTCCAGTCCCTTCGTTTGCATTGTGCACTCTCCCATTTCTGATCGACTGGATCGGTTGCCTTAAGGATAATGTTCTCCTCCGGTCCACCCTCCACTCGCCGCCTCACCATGTCAGAGTGAGAAGTTCACAACTGAAGAGCAAGAGGGAGACAGAGATATAGAGAAGGGGTTAGAGGGAGAGAGAGAGAGAGAGAGAGAGAGAGAGAGAGAGAGAGAGCAAGAGGGAGACAGAGATATAGAGAAGGAGTTAGAGAGAGAGAGAGAGAGAGAGAGAGAGAGAGCAAGAGGGAGACAGAGATATAGAGAAGGGGTTAGAGAGAGAGAGAGAGAGAGAGAGAGAGAGAACTCGAGAGAGAAAGTAGGACAGAGTGATATCGAGAAGGAGGAAGAGAGTCTGAGAAGCTGAAGAGGAGCGGGGTGTCTGCTCTTCTCATCATGGTCAGTATTAGTGAGAAGAGGTGTGGTTGGCCTCTACGGACCACAGTTCATCACCACTCTGTCAATAAATACACCATCAGAGGAAATATCTATTTTTATCTCGTTTTTTTTCTTGTAATTTGTGGCCCTTGGAAAATAAAAGCATGGAAAGGGAGATAAGTGAGGGTACGCATAAGTACATGAGAAGTGAACCAGAAATGGCCACGAATGAGAAGGGTAGAGAGTACTGAGTGAGAGGAGGCAGAAAGGAAGAGGAGAGAAGGCAGAAGGTAGAGAGTACTGAGTGAGAGGAGGCAGAAAAGAAGAGGAGAGAAGGCAGAAGGTAGAGAGTACTGAGTGAGAGGAGGCAGAAAGGAAGAGGAGAGAAGGCAGAAGGTAGAGAGTACTGAGTGAGAGGAGGCAGAAAGGAAGAGGAGAGAAGGCAGAAGGTAGAGAGTACTGAGTGAGAGGAGGCAGAAAGGAAGAGGAGAGAAGGCAGAAGGTAGAGAGTACTGAGTGAGAGGTGGCAGAGAGGAAGAGGAGAGAAGGCAGAAGGTCCTCCAGACCATCAGCCGGACCGTAATGCGACGAGGTAATAGTTGATGGAGAAACCGGGCAAGACAAATTGGACTGAGTGGGCAAAAGATGAGGGAACGAGGTTATCAAGCAACTCCCTCATCCCATCTCCACCAATCCAATCCATGCCGTCACAACAACAAAGAAACAACAACTGGGAAGGGGGAAAGAAGGCAAGCTCATTCAAGAGGAATAATCAATCATTGAAGAAGCTTTGACACGCACTAACAAGATGCGACGAGGTAAAGCTTAGTTATCAGAGAAGAGAATGACACGAAGTGGACTCAGAAGGAAAGGGAGGAGGGAGTCTCCCCCTCCAGACTATACATATCAATATGCACACGGGTTATCGACAACTGTACAAGAGAAGAATTCAAGGAGTGCCGATGCCAATTTACAGCAGAAGAAATGAGAAATGAAAAGGGCAAGAATTGGAAAGGAACTAAGAGGAGGCAGAGGAGAGTGGGCAACTCTTCTTCAGAGACGTGGAGTGGAAAGCAGAGGCAGCCGCGCCCCGCTTCCGCTCCGTCTTCGGCTGCAGCTTCAGCTTGTCGTCCGAGTAAGAGTCATTCTCCTCCCACTCCTCATCCACTTCCACTGCGAACACCATCGGGGCCTGAAGTTGCCGCAGTCAAAATTGGGACGAGGAAAAAGAATAGAGAAGACAGAGAGAGAGAGAGAGAGAGAGAGAGAAGAAAGAGAAGAGAGAAAGAAAAATCATACCTTATCCGAATCGAAGTCCTCCTCTTCCTCCTGATCGTGGACAACAAACTCCAGCGGAGGCAGATTCTCGTCCTCTTCGGGCACTTCTGAGGGAGCTGAGGTGGGGACGTGCACGAAGGAAGGCTGCATACTGAAAGAGAGAAGAGGGTTAAGAGGTGCAGATTAGAGCCAGAGAGAGAGAGAGAATGATAGAAAATGGAGAGAACAGAAGAACTTCAAAGAGTGGCCAAGATGGTCAAGAAAGATAGAAAAGACGTTTCATGCACATTTAGTCGCTTCCTTTGGGAACTTTTGTGTTTGTTCGAAAGAAGAATGAGTCATTTTTCGTGCTTCGTCCAGTCAATGCATTAACGGTCATTGCCTTACTGAAATGCTGTGTTCCTAACGACAATAAATTAATAATAGAAAATTTGGTAGGCAGAATGGAAGGAGTCAGTGAGAAACGAAACAAGGAAGGAGGGACAGAGGAGAGAGAGAAGAGAGAGAGAGGAAGAAGGACGAGAGTGGAGAGAGGAGGAGAGAGTGGAGAGAGAGAGAGAGGAAGAAGCACGAGAGTGGAGAGAGTAGGAGAGAGTGGAGAGAGAGAGAGGAAGAAGGACGAGAGTGGAGAGAGGAGGAGAGCGTGGAGAGAGAGAGAGACCTGATGAGATGCTGGTCGCGCGCCCTTCTGAGAAGATGTAGAATGAGTAGATTCTTGTGCAGCCTCAGCCCGCCCCTCTCAGCCCTGGCCCTGACCATCTTCGTGCACGAGATCCGAATGAGTCGCGAGGCGATCTCCTCTGGACTCTCTTCCCATTCCTTGTTCATCCTCTTCTAGAGAAAGAGAAGGCACTCCCAGCGGGGACCCGAACCCTGCTGTCAAGAAGCAAGCAGTAGCCGGTGCGCAAGAGGACACCAGCCACTGCTGCCCCCCTCCCCCCAGCACGAGGGGAGACATCGATTGCCCCGCCTATTCACAGAGAGGGGAGGAGGGAGGAGAGAGAGAAAGGGCAGGAGGGAGAGATGGAAAGAGGAGAGCACCAGCAGGGCGAGAGAATGAGAGGGAGGGGAGGAGGGAGAGCGAGGGAGAGAGAGAGAGAGAGAGGGCAGGACGGAGAGAGGGAAAGAGGAGAGCACCAGCAGGGCGTGAGAATGAGGGAGAGAGGGGAGGAGGGAGACAGGGGCAGAGAAAGAGATAAGAGAGGAGCAACAAGACGAGAGAGAGAGAGAGAAGACAGAGAGAGAGAGAGAGAGAGAGAGTGTGTAAGGGAGCCAGAGAAAACAAATTTGAGGAAGAGTGTAGTGGATACACAGACAGAAGCGAAGGACAAAGCGACATGAGCAAGGCAGTAATGTAAGAGTAAAAGAGGGGAGAGAGAAGGTTCGAGAGGGAAGGGAGAAAAAATGGAGAGGGAAGCCAAGCGGAAAGAGTGAATGAATGGGGCATTGTGTACAAGGATGGACGGAAATAAGCAAACGTAGATAGAACTTACACCAATGGATCGATAAATCTCTCTTCCAATAATCCAGTAAAACTTGTATTCAAGACAAAAGAAAGAAGAGAAACTAAAGTAAGGAAAAGAACCAAAAGGAAAGAGCGATTGCACTACTAACTCTGACGAAAGAGACGGCGGCCTCCCTCTCTTCCCTTTTCCCAGTTCCTAATGTTCTCTCTCTCTCTCTCTCTCTCTCTCTCTGTTCTCATCTCTTATCTTTGTCTTCCCTCCTCTCTCCAGACATTCAGTCTCTCTTCTTCAGACATTCTGATGCAAGAGAATGTTTCATGAGTTGATAGCAAAGATTCAATGCTAGCGAGATGAAACGAGACGGAATGAGTCGTGAAAAGAACTCGACGACATCTGCTGTGGAGGATCCATTCTCATCATCCATTTTCTTCTTCCCTTTCCAGTAGAAGGTCCCCCCTTCTAATTCATCAACAATGTGTATTATCGCAAAGAGGGAATATTCTGTATGATTTCAAAATTTATCATCAGGAAAGATCAGTACGATCAGGAGAAAAGCTTGACTCCTCAGAGAGGAGGGACACATCAAACAAATCATTCTCTCGCTCTCTTCGAGATAAGCCACATTTCAGAAATCAAGATTAGCATACCGAAATAGACGAGATAATTCAAGTGGTTTAGAGAAAACCTATGAAGCGACCGAGTGCCAGAGGGAGAGAGTAAGATGAAATAGAAGACAACTGAGAGAGTGCCAGAGGGAGAGAGTAAGATGAAATAGAAGACAACTGAGAGAATGAGAAGGATAAAGAAGCAGTGAAGTGAGATATAATCTTCATGAAAAGACGTCCAGAGATGTCATTAAGAAAAGAAGCATCTTGCCGACTGCAGCAGAAGTCTCCAGTCTAAAGGACACGTGTCCTCTGCCTTCTCCTCCCCCCCCCCCCTCCCAGCTTCTCCTTTTCTTCACCCCCAGGTATTCGGCGGAATGTTTCGAAATCAAGCAGAGTGCTTTCAAAAAAATATGGAGGAGATGGTAAAAGCTGTCCAAAAGGGTACAGCAAGAACGGGTTGGAATCAAAGAGAGTTCAGGAAAGAGAGGAGCGGAACGACAGAAAAGGAGGGAGAGAAAAAGAGGGAGAGAGAGTAAAGATTAACGCGGAGATTATAAGGAATAGCGAAAGAGGAGGGCGTAGTAGAGGACTGGCGAATGCAAAATAGACAATGTTGACTTCCGTGTATCAAGGGTGGAGAGACTGGTAGATATATAAGGGGAGAGGGTGAAAATGAGAGTGAGAGCGAGAGAGACAGACAGAAAGAGTGAGAGAGAGAGAGAGAGAGAGAGAGAGAGAGAGAGAGAAGATGCACCAACTGCTACGGAACGCGAGCAAACAGAGTTAAATTTTGCCAAAGTTTTGCATCCATCAACTATGTTCTCGTACTTCCACTCCACCTCGCACTCTAATCGCGATAACCTCTCTCTCTCTCTCTCTCTCTCTCTCTCTCTCTCTCTGTGTCATCCTTCTCTCTCACGTCTCGCCCTTCCCTCCCTCTCTCTTCGCTCTCCCTATATCTCTTAATTCTCTCTGTTATCGCTCTTTCTTTTCTCTCTCTTTCTCTCCAGGAGAATGAATTACCTTCCAGTTGTTCTTTGCGTGATCGGTTAGACAAGAAAAGCAGAAAAGAGTGAAATAACCAGAGGAAGAGAGAAGGAAGAGAGAAGAATACTATGCGTGTAAAGCTCACATGATCTTGCGAGTAAAAATAAAGTGCAAAAAGCAAGACTCTCCGACTGACTCCTTTTGTGTCTGCGACTCCTGCTATCTCGTGCTCTTTCTCTCTCCCTTCACTCGTGTTCTTTCCCCTCTTTAGCCGCCACTCTGTCCGCCCGTGTTATCAAAGGCACGACTGTCTCATTTCAATGCATTCACGTGAAAGGCATCACAAAAGCAATTAAATGAGACAACCACAGGTGGGAGAGAACACGACGGAAGATAAAATAGATATGGACGAGATAAAGAGAGAGAGAGAGAGAGAGAGAGAGAGAGAGCACGAGAAGAGAAGAGAAGCTACGGTAGATCACATTGGAAAGGAAAAGTGGCTGAGGCTGGTGGGGAGGAATTTAGCCTGATAGTGGCATAATGCTTGAGAAAGCATAGATAGATCGAATTGCGAGCTCACTCGCTTTGGATATTCAGTGAACACGCTTATCATCTTGCACATATGAGACAATTGGCACGGAAACAGAGAGTGCATTGACGAAGAAGTACTCAGGTTGGACGGGGAAGAAGGGGCAGGGAGATACTGAGAGATTGAAGGAGAGAGTGGGATAATGAGAGAGAGAGAGAGAGAGAGAGAGATAGACAGATAATGAAAAAGGGTAGGGAAGGGGTTCAATTAAGGAGTGATAGATCAGACAAAAACAAAGCGAAGTTATCAACTAGATCAACTTAAAAAAATCCTGAGATCAGAAAGAATGGTTTTCACAGAAGTTGGTGGAATATGAGGAACGGGAAGATTGGACGAGAAGAGGAGGAAACATTTGAAAAAGGGGGAAATAGAGTAGAATGTTCGCCACATCAAATAAGTGACACAACCAACCATGCCATCAGCTCATACTCGCGCAGCTTGTGAGAGAGAGAGAGAGAGTGAGAGAGAGAGACAGAGAAAGAAACGGATGTGAGTAACAAAGTGAGAGGGAGACGGAGAGGCAAGTAGTGAGGTAGGATCATAGTAGCAGAAGAAAAGGAAAAGAAAACGTGAGGTAAGTCGGAAAGCAGTGCATATGACCAAAAATTTGCCGTATTCATGTGATGATAGATAGGTTGGAGAGTGAAGAGAAAGTGGAAGAGAAATAAAAATAGAAAGAGAAAAAGAAGAGAAAGAGAGAGAGAAAAGGAGAGAGCAGATGGAGACAAGTATTACGTGTATGGGGAAGGGGCATGTGGTTGCTTGAACGAGGGCAGTCACGAGGAGAAGAATGTTCCCTTCGGAGCAGAGCAAGGGACATATCGACGACAAATTTTCCAGGTTTTTCAAGAAGACTTATCAACTATTACCATGCACGAATAGATAATATAAAGCGAGAGAAGGCGATATACTGCATGATTCTCATAACAAAGTGTTCGGTAACCTGATATAATTCAGTTTGTCCCTTCCAATCCAAGCCTACAAGGGTTCCGGCCGGGACCACCTGACAATGAGATTTGATTTATTATTTGATTTTGCTTTATAACACGATTCTAAATTAAGAAACATTTTGTACCACTTACATACTATGAATAAAAAATCATCACATCTATTCTGCATCATTAATTTTTTTTTAGTTATAGGAAAAATAAGATAAAATGACGGAATAAAGACGTCAAGCCT
The DNA here is from genome assembly GCA_945643635.1 of Allodiplogaster sudhausi. Lineage (NCBI taxonomy): Eukaryota > Metazoa > Nematoda > Chromadorea > Rhabditida > Diplogasteridae > Allodiplogaster > Allodiplogaster sudhausi. The sequence continues at coordinate 98,246 of CALZFC010000087.1, forward strand.
TGTGAGCATGAATCTGCCTGAATGGAGAAGAATGAATTGGCTGCGAGGAGAGAATCAACAACACCACGACCATAAGCCAAGAGCTCTTTCAGTGCTCTTTCTCTCTTCTCTCTGTCTCTTCTCTTCTCGTGTTCTTTCTCTCTTTTCGTGCTCTTTCTCTCTTCTCTGCGTCTCTTCTCTTCTCGTGCTCTTTCTCTCTTTTCTGCGTCTCTTCTCTTCTCGTCTCTTTCTCTCTTCTCTGCGCCTTCTCCGCATTCTATTTCTCCTTGCTTCATTCCAATTTTCCCTCCCCTTCTCGTCATTTCACGACAACGTCTTTTCTACTTCAAATAAACAAAGTCGTTGCCCACGAGTAAGCATTGCCCATACAAGAAGACAACCTCCAGTGGGTGGCTATTTCAGCTATCGCTACATGGATTGCTAGATTTGACTATCTACAGAACAAGAAAATATATGTAGATAACATAAAAATGATAGATTCAGGAATGGATTCTTAGCTCGTTTCATCACATATTAATTGCAATCTTTATGCAAATAATTACGCGGGATCGCAAAATTTAAATCAAACGTTCAGGACATCGTTTTAAACTCCGATCAGTCTGAGGAACTGGAAAAGGATCTGTTCACTCGATCTGTGAATGCTCACCTGTTTTTTGTGAACTTTTGTTTCGAATTCACATCAACACCAACTCTAGTCCTCTCCCCATGTTGTTCACTCATTAACTCCCCCTCTCTAGTTCTGCACTCTCTCTCTCCGTGTCTCACTCTCTGTCCTCTACTCTCTCTCTCTCTCTCGTTCTGCACTCTCTCTTAATGTCTCACTCTCTGTCCTGTTCTCTCTCCCTCTCTCTAGTTCTGCACTCTCTCTCCATGTCTCACTCTCTGTCCAGTTCTCTCCCCCTCTCTCTCTCTAGTCCTGCACTCTCTCTCCGTGTCTCACTCTCTGTCCTGTTATCTCTCCATTTCTGCATCGACTAATGCAACCCACAACTGCCAGTACGGCGACGTGCTTTACAATGGTCAGACACATTAAGTATTTTCAAAGAATGGCGAGGCCAGATAGTTCAGCCGACTCCGCCGCTGAAAACGTTCAAGAGGAGAGGGAGGGAGAGAGAGAGGGAGGGAGGGAGGGAGAGAGGGATGGAGGGAGGGAGAGAGAGAAGCTAGTAGGCTGAGATGAAAGGCATTGCGTTTGTCGCAGAACATTGCCTGCTACTCCGATACGTCTGTTCCATCTCTCTCTTCATTCTCCTCACCAAATATTCCTTTCTTTGTCTGCGTTCTCTTTATCTTACACACTCTGTCATTCCATTCTCACCATCACCGCTTTCATGTGCTTCATCTGGTATTCGGACATCCATTGAGCAGCCAGTGATAAGAGAAGAAATCGCATGTAGCAGAATAAATTGAGAAACAGAGAAGAAAGAAAGGCAGTTCAGTCATGGGATATGAGAGGGAAGAGCGAAGAGAAGCGGGAACGAATAGAGAAAAATGGAGCTGAGCTGTTACTTCCCTTCAACGCGACTTAAAAATATTTGCACTGGCAGACAGGGGTCGAAGATGTGGACATTGGCCTTGGCTACCTTCATTTCATCTAATCACCTTTCCTTCTTCCTTCCTTTTTTCCACTCCAATTATTCGTACGTCTTGGGGTTTTTCTTTATTATTCCCCATTTTCTCCTCCGACCTTCCTGAATAGGGACATAATAAGAACATAACTACATCTGAAAAATAAACTAAAAAAGGAATGTCTTCTCTCTGTAATGTAAAGCACAACCCAGGAGCTTTAATATAACTATAGTTACATAGCACATAGACAATGAATTAAGAGAGCCTCTCTGTAAGACTCAAGGAGGCTGGTATAGGCGGTTGCCCGGAGGAATTTTTGTTTAGTTTAGCGTTGTAAACTTTATGAGGGATATATCTAGTGTTCATAACGAAGTCTAGGCGGTCCGGAAGTTTAGAAAAAATTTTTCACTTAGATATAAGTCGTAATGTTCTTAAACTTTGGATGACCATATCTAACGTTATACTTAATATTTCTCAATATTCTTTTCACTGTTCGATTCCTTGTCGAAAACTACACAAAAAAGTCCCAGATGACCATATTCGAAAAATTAAAATTTTTATAACTTTTGACCAATTTAATTTTTTGAAATGTCGTTTTCAGGCAATAACTTTTTTTTTTACTATTACTTTCCAAAAACTGAATCTTCCACGTGAAAGAGGAGCGAAAACTACATATAATATGTTTCTACGACGAAAAATCTCGGACACTTTTTTTGGGTATCTGCATTTGAATAAGCGTTCCTAAGCCAATTGTCGGTTTCAGCTTTTCAAACATAATCTCATTCAAACTTCATCAATTGTAAAGAAGAATAGATCATTCGATGTGATTTTTTATGCTCTTCAAATTGGGCCTATGATTTGTACGCAAATAACAAGTCTACAGGCCGAAAATTTACTTTTTGTGTTTTTATGCCAATTTCTGGTGTTGAAATACTTATTCTTTGGAATCTTAATGGGTCTTGTTCACCTATTTTCCACATGATCTTTACACTGCAAGAAAGAGCAGCTAAAACTGAGTTGGATACAGCTTTATAATCGAAATCTGAGGACACTTTTTTTGGGAACATGCATTTGAATGCTCACTGTTGCAGGCGATATGGTCGAATATATTTAGATCGTATTTCAAAATTGTCATTTTAAAGTATCGAGCACCACAAAATATCTATTCCTGAATTGTTTGCAGTTCTCTAGTGATTTACCGCTCAAAAGTGCTACATAAGTTAAGAAATTGCATTTTTAGGTGCAACGACAGAAAAAAAAATGTTTGAAAACTCTTTCGGAGCCAACAATCGAGTAGTTTTCGAGCCAAGTTCCCAAAACGATTATAACCATTCGAGAGTACTGTGACTTGTGCATAATATATCTACAGATGAAAATGCAAAACCACTCTATGTTTAAGAAATCTTGAAATCGGGGAAAAATTCGACGAGAGGATTTGGCTTTTTTGAGCGATTTTAGAAAAAATGGTACCGATTGAGCTTTTGTCCCAAAAAATGTGCCATAGGGTTCTTTGTTGTTAGAAACATGAATCTGATGTTCATTTTTACTCCTCTGTAACATCTGTGGAAATTTATTTTATTGTGTTATATTGCGTTTTATTATTATCTGATGCTTTTTAAGGTGCATGACGCTTTATCTTTCGAATTGGAATCCCCAACATCTATTTTGGAAACGGCTAGTGTTTACGAATACAGTTAACAATGATCATTTTGTATAAATTCAATTATATTTAACGTAGCCAATAATACTGTTCTCGAAAAAATACGAATATTGTTTTACAAAGGTAAGGTTTAAAAAAGCTAAAATAGTTCGTCTTTGGAGCGTTTGTTAGTTGGCTCTTCGTCGTTTGCTATTGCAGAATCGTCTAATATATCGAGCAGCTGAACTTCCTCGCGATCAAGATCGTAGGTCGATTGAAACAAGGGATCGGTAACGAATTCTTCTTCCTCATCCCCTTCCTGTGCAAAAACTTCACTTACAGCTTCTGCTGCTTCTGGAGTATCAGGAAGAACTGGTGGGTTCTGTAATTTTGGAGTTTCTCTTAAAATTCCACATAAAAATACACGTGCCTGCTTCTGCTTTTGGGCTAATCGGCTGAAGATGGCTGCAATTTGTCTGTAATTAAGAAGTTCCGTTGGAGCAAACATCAATTTTCCCGATTCATCAACAGCATCTTTCATTCGCTTTTCAGCCGCTCGTGGATCGACTTTCACTTTAGATTGCCAGCCATCGGAAAACAGTTTGGTGATATATGCCTTCGAGCGCTCTGGTAGCCGCTCGCTTCGTTTGCGCGCACGAAGCGCCCACCCTTGCATGGCTTTTTTTTATGTGTTCGTATTCGTAAACACTAGCCGTTTCCAAAATAGATGTTGGGGATTCCAATTCGAAAGATAAAGCGTCATGCACCTTAAAAAGCATCAGATAATAATAAAACGCAATATAACACAATAAAATAAATTTCCACAGATGTTACAGAGGAGTAAAAATGAACATCAGATTCATGTTTCTAACAACAAAGAACCCTATGGCACATTTTTTGGGACAAAAGCTCAATCGGTACCATTTTTTCTAAAATCGCTCAAAAAAGCCAAATCCTCTCGTCGAATTTTTCCCCGATTTCAAGATTTCTTAAACATAGAGTGGTTTTGCATTTTCATCTGTAGATATATTATGCACAAGTCACAGTACTCTCGAATGGTTATAATCGTTTTGGGAACTTGGCTCGAAAACTACTCGATTGTTGGCTCCGAAAGAGTTTTCAAACATTTTTTTTTCTGTCGTTGCACCTAAAAATGCAATTTCTTAACTTATGTAGCACTTTTGAGCGGTAAATCACTAGAGAACTGCAAACAATTCAGGAATAGATATTTTGTGGTGCTCGATACTTTAAAATGACAATTTTGAAATACGATCTAAATATATTCGACCATATCGCCTGCAACAGTGAGCATTCAAATGCATGTTCCCAAAAAAAGTGTCCTCAGATTTCGATTATAAAGCTGTATCCAACTCAGTTTTAGCTGCTCTTTCTTGCAGTGTAAAGATCATGTGGAAAATAGGTGAACAAGACCCATTAAGATTCCAAAGAATAAGTATTTCAACACCAGAAATTGGCATAAAAACACAAAAAGTAAATTTTCGGCCTGTAGACTTGTTATTTGCGTACAAATCATAGGCCCAATTTGAAGAGCATAAAAAATCACATCGAATGATCTATTCTTCTTTACAATTGATGAAGTTTGAATGAGATTATGTTTGAAAAGCTGAAACCGACAATTGGCTTAGGAACGCTTATTCAAATGCAGATACCCAAAAAAAGTGTCCGAGATTTTTCGTCGTAGAAACATATTATATGTAGTTTTCGCTCCTCTTTCACGTGGAAGATTCAGTTTTTGGAAAGTAATAGTAAAAAAAAAAGTTATTGCCTGAAAACGACATTTCAAAAAATTAAATTGGTCAAAAGTTATAAAAATTTTAATTTTTCGAATATGGTCATCTAGGACTTTTTTGTGTAGTTTTCGACAAGGAATCGAACAGTGAAAAGAATATTGAGAAATATTAAGTATAACGTTAGATATGGTCATCCAAAGTTTAAGAACATTACGACTTATATCTAAGTGAAAAATTTTTTCTAAACTTCCGGACCGCCTAGACTTCGTTATGAACACTAGATATATCCCTCATAAAGTTTACAACGCTAAACTAAACAAAAATTCCTCCGGGCAGGCGCTCCTCGAACCTTACAGAGAGGCTCTCTTAAACAAAGTTGCACGATTGAATTGACTTACTCTTCCCTTCGTGCAGTCCCCACCCACTCATCTCACCTTCCTTCTTTCTCGGTCTCAGAAACACTCAACAACAAATTAACAGAGTGGAAGGTTCCTCCTCTTCTCTTTTTATAAGAGAGATATATTCTCTCTCTCTCTCTCTCTCTCGCTCTAGGTCTCTTCTCCCTCTCTCTCTCCTTCTCTCCCGCTCTAGGTCTCTCCTCTCTCTCTTTCTCTCTCTCTCTCTCTCTCTCTCTCTCTCGTTCGCTCTAGGTCTCTTCTCTCTCTCTCTCTCTCTCTCGCTCCATCACGTTTCTCCTTCACTCGTAATCTGTTCAGACGACTCAGATATTTCTCCAACTGCCGGAGGCATTTTTGTGCTATTGTGAGCAACCATGACTTCCTTCAACCTTAAACCATTAATCGCTTATTTTGCGAAAAGGGAATTTGTGTAAATAGCGTAATTTTTTTTTATTGGTCGAGGTTTGATAGAATTCGTATTCTGAGGAGTATGAGCATTTGAGTCTTAGTTTTGTGCTCGTGTCCGCTCAGCATGTGTTTTGGGTCAACCTGTCAATCATTTTTTTTTCTGCTGTCACAACCTCAGTGGCAGAATGATCAACAACAAAGGATACAGCTTTTGCGGCATTTATTTCAGAACGAGTAGGAATCTCACTCCCAGCAAAGTTGTAAAAGTTGTGAGCTCATTAGTGGTCCATCCCCCGTAGAGTAAGTTTGCCGTGATCTGTTCTGCTTCTTCAGCTATCTGGATGAAGTAAAATTGATCGGTAACCCCTCATCGATTTTGTTTCATCATTTGAAGTGTATTATCCATTTGATATTATGTGAACCATAGGGAAGAGGCCGGAGTACGTGAAAGAGAGGTGTAAAGTTCGTTGAAACTACGTGAAATTCTCGACAAGGTAGGACAATGAGAAAAAGACGGTAACTGGGCACATATATAGTAGGGTATTTCGCCAAAGAAAATTATATCGTGTTAATATGGAGAGGAGAAAAAGATAAACGGATCTAGCTAAAAAAAAATAAATGAGAAATGTTGGAGATAAGGACAGGTGAAGGGCGAAGATGTAAGAGTGATGAATAGAGAGAGGATCGAGTGCTCATGGCCTCGGAAGTGCCCTTCGCAACACATTTGATTCTTCTTTGTGCCGTGTAGAACATGGCCGAATCAATTATTTCGAGACTTGTGCAAGAATTGTTCAGGAGAGAAAGAGAAGAAGCTGGGCGGAGAATGAAAATGAGATGAGAAGAGCTGTTACTCTGATTTCGTGAAGGCGAGAGAAGGCGAAGTCGCAAGGAACGACAAAGTTACTCCCCTTTCCTATTCACGTTCTCGCCCTTCACGCTCATTTAAAATAGAACTAAGTTTAAACGTTTTAGGTATACGATGTCGTGGCATGGAAATTCGTGGATGTCTTTGTTGTGATCACTTGCGGTTTGTCTTGGAAGACACCCCAGGCAAGGACGCAGCTTCATCCTTCAAGTGCATGAGGGGCGTCCTGCACATCAAGGTTCACTTTCCAGTTGCACTGGAAAATAGCCATGCTGATTGTTATGCTACAATAATTGCTTTTCTACTAACAGCAAAATCGGCGTAATTCCTTGAACTTTTCTCGTACACATACATATTTTTTCTGTGTAAGTCACCGGTATAAATTAGCAGTCGAAAACAAATGATAAAAGCCAAAACAGCTAAGTATGCCACCATTCTTTTCGGCGTATTTTTACATCACGTTATCCCTTAGTTAAATAAGGTATGCCTCCTTGACGTTATTATTCTGTTAATAATCCTTAATGAACAAACTAGGTATTTTGACATTTGCTCATCCTGCATTTCAAAGCACGGGGCATTGTCGCAGAATAGCACTTGTCAATGTCTGCAATCCAGAACACCCATTCTCGCCCCCAACTGTTACGCTTTCCCAACTGAAAGACTAAAGGAAATATGAGTAGTTCTTGTTATTTTGCTCCCCGCTAAACATTGCCACTGTTCAACACAAAAATCATGAAATTTTATGTATAGAGAGAGACCAACCTCTTCAAATGAGCAAATATCAAAGGGATCTGCGACAAACCACTAGGAGATGAAGTCACCTAATGACACCTAATGATGTATTATATTTCCTAAAATAAATATTGACTGTATGGGCAAGATGAACTCGATGCAAAAAGCTATGACTGTTTGCAGCATGCCACAATGTATGTCGGCATCTCTGCTCTGATTCTGTCAGCCTTCTCTGCCATATGTCTCGTCCTTGGAGTATACACAGTGAACTTCTGGCTGGATGTCTTCCTCATCATCCTCAATACGGTAGTCGCTGTTCTCCTGCTCACAGGCTTGTGGATTGAAAGTGCTCCGCTGCTCGTTCCATTCATAGTGGCTGAGGTTGTTGCATTCACTAATACGACATCTTTCCTTCATTTTTCTTCCCCTTACATTCTCTTTCACTCTTTTGCAGACAGCTCAATGTGCTGGCTTCTTCATGTTGGCCTGCTATGTCTTCTACTTCATGTTAAATATAAAACAACCGTTTCTACGCAAATTTGGTTTGCTCATTGCTCAAGCACCCTCCCTCATTCACTTTTATTCCATCGACTGAATTTTTAGACCAAATGCTCATGGTCGTCTCTATCTTGATTGGTATAGTCGTAGCTTCTTCTGCCGTGTGGGCAACAGCCAAATGCTACCACTACCTCCGTTCTCTGGAGAGAGGAGAAGACAAGGAGAAACTGGCAGCCGGTCAGTGGAAACTTCCGACCCCGGAGATCTCTCCCGACTATCCCTGGGCATTTGGTGCAGCCCACCCGCTGTCATCGTCTCTCTCCACCAATCTCAGCACTCGAAGGCACATCGACAGGTATTCGTAGGGAATAAACGGCACTGAAGTCACACCAGAACAGCATGAGCAGGGGATATAGGGTCGCAAAGTATGTTTATAAACACCTCTCTTCTTTATACTTTAGCTTATTGCCGAAAAGTTATTTCTTGCAGGTCACGACCAATCTACTTCCCCAATCTTTACTCAAATTCTGGCAACGGTCAAATTCCATCCAGCATGACCCCAAATGCGAGTAGCGAGTGCAGTGCAAAGAGGCAGCAACAACGGCAGATATTGCCAAGTCGCATATCATCGGCTTCTACGAAAACAATGACAAATGGCCACGTGTCAACGGGGGGACACGAGAGACAAAGTGACAAGCCGAATGGGCATCCGCTCTGGCCGCATTCACTCTCCACTCCCTCTTCCCATAGACCAACAGAACACAGACCACCGGTCCGAGCCTTTCCGATCTCTGGCCCCCTCACAACAGCCCTGACCCATTCGCACATCCCTTCCTTATGTAACTCCACACGGGACAAGTACCTCCAGGCACGCGAAAGGGAGGCCTTTAGGCTAGCCAATTCTCCTTCACCTTATGTTAACGTTACAGATTCCGACGTAGAGAGATTAACCCAATCATTTTATGTCCCACTCAGCCTTCCAAATTCACAAAGTTCTTGCAGAATGAGCCAATCCACGAATTCACCATGGTAAAAAAAAAAATTTTTTTTTCGAAGAAAAGCTTTGCCTCCGAAGCACTGATAGTAAGTATTCCACATCGAATGTAGTCAAAACGTGTCAAACAAACTGCAACCCCCTTCAGAGATTGAAAGGATATCGATGACCTAATGCAATTTGACAGGATAAAATCTTTCATTAAGCGGAGCAGCGCTTCTTCCATTGTCTGATACTCGTTGTTCCTAAACCAGTTATCTTCAACTACGTGTCACTCTTTCATCGACTTCAGCGCTGCACAATACCTCCTCTTTGTTGTGTTTGTGAGACACATAGTGTCAAGTAAGAATGTATTCAAGTCTTCACCGTATAAAATGCTACAGCATGCGAACATGGCAACCTGCGAATCATTCACTAAGAACACCCGATTACCTATTAGACGCAGGCAATTCGGACTATTTTATCTCTTTAGTTTAGTGCTATAAACATATTTGCAGACGGAATAAACCTGGTGGAAGATAAGTTCACATCAAGCAGAGAGATGAAAGGGCTAAGATGGTGAAGAACGAGTATTCTCTTCAAGGGGCAGAGAGCGCATCCACTCCAGGCAGGACTTTCCCTCAAATTTTTCCTTTTCCAAACCATCACAAAACACACTTTGATACTTGGATAGGCAAACAATCAATCTAATATATTTGCTTAATTTTGGTGAATCTCGGTATTTTTCCGATAGTATAAATTTCGTCAAGTTTTGAAGAAGAAAAAAAACCTTCGAGTAATTCGAGACTAGCTCCTCCTCCCGTGGACACGTGGCTGAGTTTCTCCTCAGTTCCGTACTTCTTCGCAGCAGTTGCAGTGTCTCCTCCTCCTGCACTTATCATTTATAATGACGATACTTTCCAAAAAGCATGGGTTTAACAGAATAAGTTTAAATTTTAAGCGGTATTTCTGGCTCTTTTCTAGTGTAGGCGTTCCATGGCTCTATAGGCGTCTTATGGAAAATAAAGACGTAACTACACCTAAATAATCATCGGACGCCTTTTTTCATAGGGCATCAATAAAGAGTTGGGACTTCTTTATTTATCCATGGGACGCCAATAATTCAATGCAGTGTTTAAATACCCTCTCACTTCGAAGATTTTCGGAAGGGTCCACCACGAATAATCGGGAGGATTCAACCTGTTTTTCTTTAAAATATGGCGAAAATCGCGTGAGTACGAGTTCTTTTAAACTGTTTTCGGGAGGTTCCCCAGTATTCCATGCCCATTTTTTGGGAGGGTCCCTGGCAAAAGCGAGACCTATTTAAACACTGATTCAATGAGATAAATTGAAAAAAAGAATTCTAGAAAGAGCTTACCAATGATGGAGACAGTGCCGGCGGCAGTGGCATCCACAACGGCGTCCATGAGAGCCTTGGTTCCCTTCGCGAAGTTCTCCCACTCGAAGACCCCGGCCGGCCCGTTCCACACAATGGTCTTCGCTCTCGCTACTGCTTCCGCAAACTGCTTGCGGGTCTCCGTCCCGACATCCAGGCCCATGTGACCTGTCCAGTAAGATGGATTCGTAAGAGACAAAGAAAAAGAAAGAGCTATCCACAAGGACTCACCATCGGGAACTCCTTGAGCAAGGGTAGCCTCAGCGTGGGTCGCGTCCTCCGCGAACTTGTCAGCAATGACGAAATCAACGGGCAGATGGATCTTCACTCCCTTTGTATTCGCCTTCTCCAGCAATTCCATTACGATTTTTGCACCCTTAATGGAAAAAACGTTTGGAAACAGCGCGAGAATGAAGAGAGAGTCGAACCTCTTCATCAAAGAGAGAGTTGCCGATGGAAACGTTCTGCGACACTTTCAGGAAAGTATATGCCATTCCGCCAGCAATAATCATCTCGTCAACCTAAGAACCATTCAATCATTCAAACATCTAAACATTTCTGCTTCTAACCTTCTCAAGGAGATTATTAATTAGTTGAATCTTATCGGCGACTTTGGCTCCACCAAGAATGGCGAGGAAAGGCCGAGCAGGGGACTCGAGAGCCTTGGCGAAGTATTCCAGCTCTCGCTTCATGAGGAAGCCAGTCGCTCGCTGGGGAAGGCTACAGCCAACCATTGAGCTGTGGGCGCGATGAGCAGTGCCGAAGGCATCGTTGATGTACACATCTCCGAGCTTCGTGAGAGAAGCACGGAACTTTTCCACGTCCTCAGGGGCGGCCTTGACCTTCTCGCCAGCTTCGTTCACTCCTTTTCCCTCTTCCTCCAAGTAGAAGCGGACATTCTCCAAGAGGAAGACAGAACCGGCTGGAGGATTCGCAGTCGCAGCTTCCACTGCCGCGCCCACGCAATCGTTCAAGAAGGTCACTTCTCTACAGAAACACCACTTCTGTTTTGTCACAAATGCAAGGAAAACTGACCGTCCAAGGAGAACCTTCAACTCTGCTGCAATCGGTTCGAGAGTGAACTTCAACTGCTTTCTCCCATCCGGGCGACCGAGGTGGGACATCAGAATAACGGCCTGTTCAAACAACTCGCATTACTGCATTTTCATAAGTAGAAACTTCCATTAACTTTAAGGCTATTTTCGGTGCTGTACTAGTTAAGTGATTCCAAAAATACTGGTTTTTTTTATTCCACTTTCCTTGAAAGGCGGTTATGGCTGATAATTAGCCGAGCGAGACGTGAATCTGATAACCTTTTCGACAATATTGCTACTTCTACTATTATATCAATAACTACTATATGTTTTCCCACTACGCTAAGAATAAACACGTAATTTTTCACTTCTGCACATTATTTCATCATAAAAAGGAATAATAAGAGGGAGTAATATACTAGAGACAAAATGTCTTTTACTGACCTTTGCACCGTTATCAAGAGCATACTTGATGGTGGGCAAAGCGGCAACAATACGCTGGTTGTTCGTGATCTTGCCATCCTTCTGCGGAACATTGAAGTCTACACGAATCAGAACACGCTTGTCCTGAAATATACAACCTAAAGAACACCCCAAGCTATAATGAGCACACCAACCTTCAAGTCAACTTTGTCAATAGAAAGCTTGTTGAGACCCATCGTTAGCGAGCCGGGCTGAAATTTGAAGAAAGAGCACAAGAGAAGTCACGCAATCACAAATGTTGCACTAGCAGCGTGCTAATAATAAGAGGGACACGGGTCGATGTGACAAGCGGAAGCGGCGAGATGGAAATGAGTGAAGAAAAGGCACATGGAAATAGAGAGGGCAATAGAGCATGAGACAGAGAGAGAGAGAGAGAGAGAGAGAGAGAGAGAGAGAGAGTTAGAGAAAGAGGAGAACGCAACGGATGGGAGCGAACAGAGTAAAAGTGCACAACAAGACAATGCAAGAGGGATCCACGCAGCTGTTCGTCTGCATGAATACAATATCGGATGAAAAGATTCTGTTTAGAATTTGAATTCCTCACGTAATACCAATTGAAGGAAAAAGAATTTCCGTTTGGGTGTATTGTATCTGATATTTGCTGACTTTCGACACAACGAGGAATGACAAAGAAACACGTACAGCATCAGACGAATACGTTTTATCGTAAAAATAACGAATATATAGGAAATAACAACTTTACTAGTAAAAATCTAAGGAACGTTATAAAGTAACATTACGTAGAGTCTACCGAAGCTTCTTCCTTCCTCGGCGTTCCTGCAGAACAAAATTTCGGAAATAACAAGCTAATTACTTTATTTATTTATTTAGTTAACTAGAGCAGGACTGTTAAGAAGACGGATAAGGGTGGCCTCTGCTTCCAGAAGAGTGAGATCCTTCTTCGATCCAAGGAACCTCTCCGACAACTCAACATCGTGCAACTTCAGAAGAACGCGGGACCCTCGGACATAGGCCCTGCAGAACTGTATTACTGAGAAGAAACATATCGAGACAGAGGACTCACTCTGAATTCACCGGCGGAGCTTTGCAAACTGCGTAGAACTTGAGGCCGAAGTCAATGTAGAGGTCATCCGCAATTCTCCGAACGATCTTTCCAATTACAAGGCGACCGCCGAAGTCTCCCAGCTGCACGAATGCCGAGTTTCTCAACATAGTCGCGAATGACAAGTTCTGAAAGAAGCAGATGGAAAACAGGGTTGTGAATAGAAGAAAAGAGTGCTAAAGCACCCTCCTAACCTTCCTCGTCTGCGATTCGGAGTCCTTTCCAAGCGAGTTAATGAGATCATCCAGGCCCGCATCGTCCGCGATACTGGAAGTGGTGCCCGTACTGGAAGAGCGAGCCAGAAGACTTCGCACGAATAGGCTCTGGTACCTTGCGAGAACGCTCATTTCTAAAGGAACTTCTCTTAGATAGCATTCCAAACAAAGAGATCAAACTGAGAAAATCCCTATTCTAAAGAAAAAAATTTGGCAAAAGGCCAGGCTTTAAATTTGTGGTTTTGATATGCATGATAGCTAAAGATGTGTGGTGAAATATTGTAAAATAAGTGTCGTTAGAAGATGTGAAGTTCAATAAACAAATTAATCGCTTCTTTCCACAAGCCTTCTTTTATCTCCACTCAGGTAAAAAGCGAATGGCCAATTCCCCGCGCGGTAATGGTGAACTGGTGCAAAATTGGTAATATTTCGCGCAAATGGTTGTTTAATGGCAGGACGAGTATCAGTAAACTAGTTGTCTTGCGCCATTAGCTGGCCATTACGTGGGCATTTATTGGCCATTATAAATTTGAATAGTCTTGGCTGGAAGATCAGCATTCTGTAATCATATTCATTGGCGGGAGATTAAATATGTATTTAAATTCACTGCTTGCCTTTTGCTGAAGACATGAAAGTTGAACAACCTTGATTGAATGGTTACTGCTGTTGTTTAATGTCGTTTGTTAATTTCAGGCGCGTTATCGAAGAGTTTAAACGATTGTTTTTGACAGAGGACTCTTGTTATGACGTCTTGAAAGGTTTGGTCATGCTATCATTTTAAAGGGTAATTGAAGACTTGAAAGTTGAAAAACTTTGATTGGATGGTTACTGGATAGCTCCGGGCAATTAGCCGAATAGGTTTATTCTTTTATTTGTTGTTGACTTTCAGGAGCTTCTAAGTGTTAATCCTTTTCTACAGTTTATGAGGCATATCATCGATTAAGACAAAATGTAAGTTCTAGCTGGCTTTGCTGCAGAGTATGATTATGTGGTGCTCCCTTTTAGGTCACAATTTCGGCCACGCTCGTATGTTTGGCCGCTTTTGTCGATTAGGAGGCAATCGACAGATAATTTGACTGCCATCGCGGAGGAGCAGCGAGCAGGTTCTTATTATGTTTTGCCATTGATATCTTATACAATATTTGTAAGAGTGAGGGTTTTCAAGTTGTATTTGTTTTAATTCCAGTGTCGTCTATTGCTGACGCTGATGTCGATGATGAAGCGGACGAGGTCGATTATGATGAACCTGAAGAGGAGTTGGAGTTCGAAGATGCTGGACAGCTCGGAGCTGTAAATGACGACTACGCCGATTCAGGTGACAATATGAACGTGCACTTTTATGCTCCCTGTACCTTAGAATAGGGTCAACTTGTCATTTCTTACAGATGAGGATCCGTTTGAAGGGCTGCAAGTGCAAGACGTTTTAAGCGCTGCACCAAGCTGTCAAGGTACAACCATTTTTTTACTTATCTCACATTTGACGCCGACAATATATGCATATTCTGGATGATATCGGGTCCTTCACTGCTAGCTTGGCGGACGACGACTTGCTGACTACGTCTTTCTTACTGGATGAAGGACTCAGCAAGCGCGGTTTGTTTTAATCTTAGTCTATTGTTTGAACATTTGGCATTCATTAGTTAGTGATTTATTTTTACGTTTAGGATGCGATCGATTCTTTCTTGTGGCGGGCTCGCGTAGTAAGGAATCGTTTGAAGGACTAAAGATGAAATTTAAGCTGTGCATTTCGTCTGTGTCCTTATGTGGAAACTGCGCAGAAGAGAAGTGCGCAGATATATGGAGATGTGTTTTGCTTTTTAGCTAAAAGTACTGTTTTTTCACTCTTTGCTAGTATCTAAATTCCTTTGGTGGATTATATTCCTATAACATGGTCAAGTATAGATTGGTTGAGATTAATGCTAACTATTTCTTACTTATATTGGGTGTAACATAGGTGCTCGTGCAATGCGCACGTGGACGCGACAGTCGTTTATGGTGATGTTGGCGCCCAAATTTTGGAACTTGGGCGTAGATATCGCAACGAAATTAGAAATTGTTTCAATGATTCATTTTTTTTACCTAGAAACTACCTAATTTTTAGTTAGGATTCTATGGTTGTTCTTTTAAACAGAGATATATTATATTTTTATGAGAATATTCGTTAGAAGAACGTATTCTGATATATAGTTCTTAATAGTAAATTATTATGAGGATATTCTTTAGAAGATCATATCAGAAGCTTACTTTTGTTGCCCACGTTGTCTTATAAAAAACGGGCAACCAGTGTATTAACGTTCGAGTTTGTTTTACCTACGAGTGATTTCCTGTCTTTTAAATCTACACTGAGACCCTTCCATTTTCCCTTCCATTTTCCATTTTTCGCTGCTTGTGTAACACATGTTCTGATTCCCCTAACTTTTAAATCTAATCTAAGACTAGAGCCCCTTACATTTCCAATATTTGCTTGATACATTTCAAGTTGCTAACCATACATTTCACTGCCACTTTCCTTCGTTATCGTTCATTTTCTCGTTGTCGTCCCTTTTCTTGTTATCTCATAATGGTATGCTTTTCTGACTTGTAAATGTCTTTTTTTTACGGCCGTCGAAGTGAATAAAACCAATTTTGACTGAAACAGCATGGAAAAGGAGTTGTAATGGGAAGAATCATCAAAATTCCAAAGGAGGATGTTTTTGGTGTGGTGCACACCAAACTACAGTACGCCTTTTAATGGCAGGGAAAATCTCTGGAATGTGCCAGTTAAGTTTGCAGTATATGCCAGTTAAAGCCACGGTATTGAAAGGTTAATGCGGAAAAATTGACCGAATGGTTCAACTATGGGTGCATTATTGGTGTAACGCGTATCAGTAAACTACCATGTTTGCACGGTAGTAACTGGCCATTACGGAACCATTTATTTGCCATTCGCTTTTTACCTGAGCAGTTGTTCAGAAGTTGTGCCAAGTGGAATAAATCTACGTATAAACTACTACAAGGAGGAAGAGACTACCGCGCTGTATTGTGGTCAGTACTATCTTATTCCTAATGAAGGTATTATCAACGTAAAGTGTATAATGAAAATGTGAATGTATCGCTATGATAGGACGTCAAAATAGTTGGAGTGCACTTTTCTTGTACTTTGCACGTTCCCTCTCTTGTCCTCTTTTCTGGCGTTGGCAGTGGTTACATAGAAGGAGGCAATCGATTAGGCTCGTTCTTGGGGGCGTGGCTTTGTTTGGTTGCTCTGAGAGACGACAGAATCCAGCTTCTCTTTCTCACTGCTCTTTTGTAAAGAAGTAATATCACTTCTCAGCTCCTTAGTAACCTGCTTCTTCATTCCTTAACGTCGTTCTCTCCATTCAGTTCGTTCATATCTGTTGTGGAAGGAAACGTCATAGGATCTTTCTTTTATAAAATACATGCGGCTGCTTTCTGTTTCTATGCTTAAGCCTTCTTGTATTCTATTTGATCGATCGAACAGTTCTGTTTAAGAGCGTAATGATTCGTCCTTTCAGACTATGAGCTACGGAAATTGCGGTCACAGCTATCACCGGAGTTCGTACAAGGTGAACGAAGACGATGTACCGGAGTCGAAGCACACCATTTTCATCCGCGGCCTTCCAGCTCACGTTTCCTTCGAATCCATCAAGTTTGTCCAACTGTCTTAATTATCCTATTTTAATTACTTATTCAGCGTTACCCGGTTGTGGTCCATTTCATTGCATGATTTCCTTGAACCAGGATAGTTGTTTTTTAATACTTTGGTCCCCGCGATATATTTAACAGGAATATTTGCACATGCTCCACCAGAAGCTTTTTTTTTTTTTAGCGGCGAGGGGGGGGGGGTGTTTTCCTATAACAGCAATTTTGACATCTCGTGATGTGTTGTACATGTTGTGTTGGATTCTGGAATTATATTGGGGGAAATCTTTGATCGTCTCTGATGTAGAAAGTTTGTGCTTGCAGACGATGAAGGCACATTATAATTGCCTTATGTGATGAAGAAGTTGTCAATCTTTTGGAGGGAGTTCTCGAAAGTTCTTCCTTCTTCTGCCGAATACCTGGAAAATATTTTTACTCTTATCGCCTGATATCTTATATCATCTGTCCACTTCACTTGTACTACGAAGAATTAATGATCACCCTATCCTCTATCCGTGTCACCACCGTTCTTAATGGCTAAATGATGTCATCGACTGGTAAGTCGTGTGTGGCCTACAAAGTTCCCCAATTTCCTTTCAGGGTCTCCTTCTAATTTGTAGGCTGGTGAAGAGCTCGAGTTTTCTGTTCCAGGGACTTTTTCGAGGAGAAGATTGGGCCGTGCTCGTTTGACTTCCAGAAGGTGAATCAGGACAGGAATCTTCTCTTTGTTGCCGTACGATTCGAGACTCGAGAAGCGGCCAAAGAGGCATACTACAAGTCAGTCTAATCTCACTCTTCCTCTCTCTAAGACATTTTAAACTGCAGGTTCCGAGAAGAGGATGTATTAGGCCATCGCGTGGAAGTTACGTGGTTCCGGGACATTCGTCGCTTTGTGAACTACCAGAGCCAACGTGGTACGCTCTTTTATTCTTCATTTTGCTGTCACATCTTTTCCATTCTATTCCTGTCCTATGCCTGTCATTATCGGAAAGGTGTAGTGTTTAGGAAATCTTGTGGTGTTCCAAGGGTTGAAATATTTTAGGATCGGAAAGAACTGGTGGAAGAGCTGTTAACAATGGTAAGCGTGGTTGCTTGGAAGAATATTTGAACAATTATTTGGGTATATCCTGTTCCGGTATTTTTCCTTCTTTTGAATATAATAAAATCTGATTTAATTGGGGCACTCATATATTGTTTTTTTTTTTAGATTTATAGGTAGCGTATATTTGTTTTCTTTGATTATTTGAATTTTAATAAATTTGAGCTGGCATCTTTTCACAGGGGAACTCTTTCTGCACGCAGTTTATCCTACATGCATCTTTAATTGTGAACCTGTTCGAGATCCAATTTCGCTGTGTTCTATTTGTTTTTATACATTCCATAATGATTCATTTGTTCAGGACAGATAAATCGATACACTCCAAGGAATGGAGGAGCCGTGCGAAGAAGCAACTACGGTGGTGGCTACGGAGAACGATATGAAAGAAAGTGAGTGGCACTCACTTGTGCACCCAAATGGACTAGTTTGATCGTCGAATCCCTCGGGCGTTCTTTTTCAGTTCTGATTCTCGGAAGCGGAGATACTCGGATGAGAACAGACGGCGCAGTCGAAGTCGTTCTTCTCGGTCTGATTCTCGCAGTTCTTCCCATTCCGACAGAAGCGAACGGAGTGGAAAGGGTACGGTAGAGAGACTTTTCTTCTTCTCTTTCTAGATCATCTCTTAGATGGAAATAACAATTAGTTTCATTTAAATCTTTGGAATATGGATACAATTGAGATTCCGCCAAAGGTGTTCACTCGCGGTCATCTTCACGTGGAAGTGGAGGAGAGCAGGATGAGAAGGAAAGAGAGAGAGAAGGCGAGAGAGGAAGAGAGAGCAGTGATGAAGAGAGAGAGGAGAGGAGACGGAGGAAGAAGGAGAAGAAGATGAAGAGAAAGAGAGCGAGACGGTCGAATAGCACGTCAGGCAGTGAAGGAGAAGGCAAGGGAGAGCAGAGCGCGGAGGAGGGCGAGTTGCCCACGGCGGAGAAGAACGGTTCTCAAGCTTCCCTTTAAGCAACACTGAATTTGATTGCTTGAAGGATGGAACAGCTGAGTAATTCCATGATTTCAGGAAAAGCGTCAAGAACTTCCTCAGCGACGGGGACGGCCGCGCCCGTTTCAGTGGCGTCTCAGTCTCTGACCGAACAGAGTCCTCAGTTGCCACGAAGAACGGAAGATGAGAATGGCAGCTCTGCCTTCTCCCCCCGCGCCTCTCCCCCTCTCCAGCACTCCGCCCCCATGCGGATTACTATCACGAACAGGGCGGCACTCTCTTCTTCCTCTCTCCACACTCCCAACTCTTCCAGCCAAGAGACCCCGTTGCCTCCTCCGCCCCCAGCCCCCGTCTTCTCCGCCAAGTTCAAGGTCTCGCTCGACAGTGTCAGTGGTTACATACAATCATTGTGATTGACTCTGATCATTGTATTCTTTCCAGGATGACCCTCCATCTCGGATTGACCCCCCTCCACAGCTACCGAAGATTGAAGTTGCTCCGGTCTTTCAATCGGATCAACACTCTAATAGTTCGTTGTCGTTTTGATTAACACAAAAATGCGAGTGGATGATGGAAATGTTTAAGAAGAAGCAGAGAACGGAGGGAATGGCCCGCCCCTCGGGTCATGGGCTCCGGTGGAGAAGAAGGGTGAGGGAGCTTCCTTGAGCGCGGCTTCTCTGCCTCCTTCCGCTCCTCCCCCTCCCGTCCTCCTCACCGCTCCCCTCCATCTCGCACCGACTCGCTCTGCCGAGAGTCTTCAGGTTTATTCCATTCTTGAGAAGGAGATTCTGTGTGTGCTTGTTGACAGTAAGATGTGATTGCAGACAATTCCTCCCCGTGCCCCGCCCACCCGTCCACCGGCAGGCGCCGCCCCTTTGCCACCGCCTCCTCGACTCCCCCCTCGCACCCCTGGCAAGGCCGCCGAGTTCTCTCGTCTAATTTCCGATCTGAAGAGCATCCAAGACCGTGTGATGTCGACCGTTCGGGCGGAGAATGACAGTCTGAGACTGAGCAGTCTGGCCATGGCCAAGGAAGAGGATGCAGTGGAGAAGATGACTGAGAGGGAGAAGCTGGTCGCGTCTCTCTCCGAGCAACAGAGAGAACGTTTCTATCTGAAGAAGAAACAACTGGAGAATGTGAGTGGAGTCTTCTTCAGTCTCAGTTGCTAACTGGTTGTCATTGCAGTCGTACCGCGGGGACTGCGAGACCTTCGGGATAGTGTCGCGTGCTCTGCTGGGCAAGGACCCGAGTCTTGAGTCCAATTTGCGCGGGGCTCTCCTTGAGGCTCTCGAGGATCTCGAGAAGCAATTCTTCACTAAACTCGACGCTTATTTAGAGGTTCTCATCTACTCCAGCTAAGCGGCGACTGGCCTCTTCATTCATTGTAAGAATGGTAACGTTTTCTCCTTTCTATTGTACACTTTTTATACTATTCTATAATTTTTCATGTCATTGTTTAATTTTTAAAGAATAGAATGAATGTGTAGATAAGTTTTCTAACAGCTTAAACTACTACTGCTTTGAAATGGATGGATACGTTCTAGTAGCTAACTGTTCGCGCTCTTGTAATCGCTGTCCTAATAAATGGTGTATTTTTAGTAGATATCTGAAAAAAATTCTGCGGTGTAAATTTTAGCTGCAATGTTATCACAGATGAACTCTGTTCCACTTTATTAACTGAAAATTAAGAAAGAGAAGACTTAAGGCCACGTTTGGTTAACAGAAACGAACCGGGAGAAGCGAAAGCGCCATAGAAAGGAGCTGACTGCGATTAAGATGGCAGAGGGGGGGAGTCGTTGTGGATGAGAGGGGAGCAGAGAAGGAGAGAGAAAGAGAGAGAGCGGGAATGGTCAAGGACTATCACAGAGGTTCGCATTATGTCATTCTACCTTGAGCAGATCAACTGGCACCAGAGAGAGGGAAAAGGAGACAGACGAGGGATAATGTCTCCGAAGAAATGAGAGATCTCCCACTTCCATTCGCGTGCTCTGCCCAGAAGGCAGAGGAAATAGTTCCTAGCAAAGTAATATAAGAGAGAAAGAAAGTTGACCAGTACAAGGAGAGCTGCGAGTGCGTAACTGAGAAGTAAGTAAGGCCGTCTAAATGTCTATTACAATCTAGCAACGACGACTGATGTACAACACGAGGAAGTTCAATGAGAAAGTGGCAATGTGAAGTGTTGAGAATAGGCTGAGAGAAGGGAAGAAAGACTGCCGCTTAGTAGACCCATGAAACGGGCAGCCACTGGGGAGAAGTCGCGAGCTTCTCGGCCACCCTCTCGATCTGGCTGATTGTGTCATCAATGTCATTGTTGACCAGCACGTAGTCGAAGAGATGGCCGAAGGCTTGGCGGAGCACCTCCGACTCACGCAGAAGACGCTCCAAGGAACCATCCGGCTGAAGAGGAGGAGAGGATCAAGATGTTCAGAAGAACAGCCACTCACGTCATGCAGACCATGCAGATTCGGAGCTGCGATGAACACTACGAAGGGCGAGTACTCCGCTGTTCGTAGCACCTTCAGAGCCTGCAACAGTGCGATACTCTTCTCTTTATCTTTCTCATTCCTCTCCTCAATTTCTGTCTCTCTGCTTCTCACTCTCCTTCTCGGACTCCTCTCTCTCTCTCTCTCTCTCTCTCTCTCTCTCTTTCTTATTACATCGTTCTCCGTCCCTACCTGCGGTTCTACGTCAAGGATGGCGATCTTGCCCCCCCTGTGTATGGCCCTGATTGTGTCCAGCTTTGTACCGTACATGTTCTCCTCATGGGTACCGTACTCTAGATATTCATTCTTTTCAATCTCGGCCAACATCTCATCATTGGAAACGAAGAAATAATGTTTTCCATCGATTTCATCCTTCCGAGGGGGTCGTGTTGTGTCTGAAGCAGGGGAATTAGTGATTAAGTCACCGAAGAAAGTTTCAGCAGTCAAAGCGAAGACCTTTCTCAATAAACTGAAATGACGTGGACTAACGAGGGATTGGATAAGCGAAGCGAGTTGGATGTCGATGGATCAGAGTATTTTTGATATGGCGGCGTCCGACTCCGTGTGCCCCCAGCAGAACCAGAGTTTTGCGACGAAACTGCGCGAGTCGCATGACCTGAATCACTTCTCTCCCTTTTCATCTTTTGCTTCTCTCGCATTCCTACTTCAAATGTTGTGGGAATTAGCACCTCATCATTTCTGTAAAAGTGGAAACAAAAATAATTGTTTTTCATCGTTTTTCTTTGAAATTTGAACTATTTTGTTGTATAAAGAACGGACTTCTTCATACGTGACAAGGTCCAGCTGATCGAAAAGCGCCGAGTGCTTCTGGAGATACTTTGTCGGGTAGTACTTCTTCTTCTTCCCGAACCACATGCAGTGGGCTGCAGGAAGAGAAAGAGATCAAGAGAGAGATAGAGAGAGATGGAGAGAGAGAGAGAGAGAGAGAGATGGGGAGAGAGAGAGATAGAGAGAGAGAGATGGAGAGAGAGAGAGAGATAGAGAGAGATGGAGAGAGAGAGAGAGAGAAAGAGTAGAAGAGTTGTAAGATGATGAAGCGAGGAAAGAGTGAGAAGCAAAGAGCAGAAGCAGTGCAATACTCATTGTTTCCAATCACAGGATTATTAGCTTAAGCGGCAAAGAAACGAAAGAAGCGTCTAATCGACAGTTGAATAAGATGCTCAGCAGACGCCCACGGCGGCATACGGACAATAAAAGGAAGTGAATAGGTGAAAGGAAAGAGAGGTAGAGAGGGATAGGGAAAGAGAGGTACATAGAGAGGGATAGGGAAAGAGAGGTAGAGAGGGATAGGGAAAGATAGGGAAAGAGAGGTACATAGAGAGGGATAGAGAAAGAGAGGTAGAGAGGGATAGGGAAATATGGGGGAAAGAGAGGTGGAGAGGGATAGGGAAAGAGAGTTAGAGAGGGATAGGGAAAGATAGGGAAAGAGAGGTACATGGAGAGGGATAGGGAAAGAGAGGTAGAGAGGGATAGGGAAAGATGGGGAAAGAGAGGTAGAGAGGGATAGGGAAAGATAGGGAAAGAGAGGTAGAGAGGGATAGGGAAAGATGGGGAAAGAGAGGTAGAGAGGGATAGGGAAAGATAGGGAAAGAGAGGTAGAGAGGGATAGGGAAAGAGAGGTAGAGAGGGATAGGGAAAGATAGGGAAAGAGAGGTAGAGAGAGATAGGGAAAGATGGGGAAAGAGTGGTAGAGAGGGATAGGGAAAGATGGGGAAAGAGAAGTAGAGAGGGATAGAGAAAGAAATGTAGGGAAAGAGAGGTAGAGAACGATAGGGAAGGAGAAGCAGAGAAAGATATGGAAAGAGAGGCAGGTAAGGACATGGAAAGATAGGGAAAGAAAGGTAGGGAAAGAGAGACGGGGAAGTATAAGGAAAAAGTTGCACGGAGAGAAAGGGAGGAGATATGTACAAATTGGGAAGGAAGACACTGACAGCTATCTTTCGCTCTCTCCATAGCAAGACACGCAGTCCGCCACTCCTGAAGCTCTGGCGACGGAATGAGACCGGCCACGACGGGACCTGTAAGAAGACAAGATGAGTGAGAGAGTGAGAGAGAGAAGAGAGAGGGAGGGAGGAAGAGATAAAGAGGCAGATAACAGGTGAAGAAACGAGAAGACATAATAAATGAAAGAGGAAAGGGAGACGGTTGGCAACCTGTATTGGTCTGTGGCCCGAAAGAGGGAAAAGAAGCAACGAATCTGGCCTGCCACCAGTTGTGGTCATCCTTCGAGATAACCTAGGAAGGAAAAGAGACTGGGCTAGTGAGGAGAGAAGAGAAAGAAAGATACCTGGAGGATGTCGCCAGTCTTGAATGGAATGCCTGCTTGGGCACAAGGAATCAAGTCGTCGTCTGCGGGGTCGTAGTCGAATTGGGCACGGACGAAGATCTCGCAGGCTGGGGGAGCAGACCGATAGGAGGGGACTATCTTGAACGTCACCTGAATTCACTCATTAGTCTTTCCTTATCGATGGAAGGACAAACCTGGCCGCGGGCGTCTCTCAACAGCCTCTGCAGACTATCCACTGAGCGATTCGTCACGGATACGCCGTTGATCTCGCGGATCTCGTCGCCGACATGCAAAGTCGCTGCAATTTTAGTTTGTTTGTCATCTCTCCCTCTCTCTCTCTCTCTCTTCTCTCTCGCTCTCTTTCCCTTCAACCCCCTCCTACTCTCCCTCTTTCCACATCAAATTTCCGTCCTCTAATACTTTTCTCAGATGCACTTTATTTTCTGCGAGGTCATAGAGAGACATTTCAAGTTGGAAGAATGCCAAAATAGCCCTCGCAATAGAGATAGACAGGAAAGAGTAGAAAAGGGGGAATGGAAGGATCTCTTATGGCTTGATAGGTGGAGTGGAGCATAGTGTGCCTTGAGTGGTGAGTGGTGGATTCTCTCTCTTCAGTTCTTTCCCTGGAGACCTCCTTTCTCCACATCCGCCAAATTCGATTTAAGCATCTGCCACCTCCGTCTCTTGTCATCGCTGGCTACAGAATTAAGCAGCGCGGAAGTATGGAAAAGAAAGGACAGAGAGAAGAGAGAGAGAGAGAGAGAGAGAGAGAGAGAGAGTAACTAGGGAAGTGGCAGAGAAAGAGAGTGAATGGTGGGAAGAGAGCACAGAGCCAGAGGAGAGAGAATGAAGTGAGCAGAGAAAGAGAAGAGGAGCGGGAGCAGAGAGGCAGAAGGAAAAGAGTGAGTGAGCAGAGAAAGAGAGCGAGGACATCCTATTCTTTCCTCTCTTCACTTTATTCTTTCCATAAATTGACTTGGTCGTCATCCCAATTACTCGACCTTCCATCTTTCAAGGAATTCAACTACTCGAGATGTTCTATGCCTTTCCAGTCAAATTACGAATGAAATGGATGGGATGAGTAGAATCTTTCTCGTTCAGGAAGGAACTGGCAAGACATGACGGAAGAGAAAAGATGAAGGAAGAGAAGAGAAATCGGTGAGAAAATGAAAGAGATGCTCCGCAAGCTGGACGAATTATCCGGGATCCAGGCAGGTAACAACAGTTGGCAAGTTCAGAGAGAGAATGGCAAGATTAAGAGTGATACTTCGTGATAAAAGAAATGAGAAAGAGAGGAAGATGGAATACGAAACGAAAACAAAGACGAATAATAAAATTAATGTGAGAGCGAGAGTGATAATAAAAGAAAGTGATAAAGGGAGAAAAAGTGACTCCGGAGCACTGCGAGTATCTCATCAAATGAAAGACAAGAGGAGAAATGAAGAGACATTCAGATCGCATTCATAAAGAGAAGAAGCAGCAGCAAAGAAAGGAAGAAAAAGTGAAGGGACTGACCTTGTCGATGGATTAGTCCGCCATGCATGATTCGCGCCACGAAGCACTGGCCATCTTCCGTCACCTCCAATGGAATCATTGGCTCCTTTCTCGACCCTTCGGCACTCTCCTTATCACACCTCTCTCTTTCTCGCTTCTCTCTCTCTCTCTCTTTCCCTTTCTCTCTCTCTCTCTTTAATAGGTAATCGGTGTCTGTCTAATCCACACTCTCATGTCCCCTCTTGTTCTGCTACTCTTCCCCGCATCTTATGCCATTTGAAACCTCGAGAAATGAGGTGAAAGAGGATCCGAGGTTTCCGTAAATTGCACTTCTCTTTCTACCACCTTCGCTGAAGATTTTGTGATTCTTCTCGTCTTACTTTTAGCACGAAAGGCGTAAAACGAGACTTCAGTTACCAAAAGTGAAGTGAAAAAGGAAGAAAAAAAGATGCTTTTCGTCAGAGCGCGAGAAGCTCCATTATGCCCCAGCGATGGATTTCTGATTTGGTTCACGAAGAGCATTTCCCCAAATGGAAGCAACCATGAACTAACAGTAAGCAATAATTGGTACCGAACTGTCAAACATGAAATCCGTATTGATAAATGAGAATGTATAATGGTTTGGGCAGACCTTTAGCGTGATCCCCATCGGTTCCTGGGTGTCTTTCTGGAATTGAACGAGTCGAATTCTGGAGACGCTCTCCAGTAGATCGTCTTCATCCGTCGTGACTGCATCAGAAGTTGTAGCAGACACTCCGACTCCAGGCAAGACCGAGCCATTCAGATACGAAAAAGGAGCCGATCCTTGCGAGTTCTGAATATGACTGGGTCATGTCTCAGAGAATGAGATGAAAGTGCCTGAGGGAGCGCAGGATGGGGAGTAGGAGTGGCGTGTTCATTGGGAGCAGCGCCAGACGACGAGGGGAAGATCCCATCTCCTGCGGCTTCTGCCGTGGACGACGAGCTCTGCTCACTCCACTTCCCGGGCAGAACCTCAATTACTCAGCTATTGGTCTATGAATGTACATTAAGACTCAAGCATCAAATAAGAAAGAGTGTAACTGACCTCCTGAACAATGACGTCATGTGCCTGGAGGGCGGCGAGGAGCAGAGGAGACTCGAGCAGCCGAGTCAACTCAGCTGTCTCCTCTGTAGGGGACGCCAGCTCTGCAAGACTCTCACGGATGCTTCTCACAACGGATGAGGCCTCCACTCCCGCGTACGCCGGCACTGCTTCCAACGACGAGATCTTCTCATACAACTGCAAAAGAGAGAGTTGAGAGAGGGAAGAGAAGTCAGAGAAAGAGACAGAGAGAGAGAGAGAGGGTGGTTGTCAGCAGGACAGTTCTGACCGGAATGCAGATTGACAGAGTCGTGGTTGAAGAAGGAAGTGGCAGAGCAGAGAGAAGTGCACTCTGCTTCTCTGCCCTCTTCCTCTCTCACTGAGTTCACCAAAGAAGGCGTGTGATGCAACAGGAGGTGTATTTCACTTTGCTGGTTGCGATCCGTAGCTTGGCTGGCTTCCTCTCTGCGTCTCTCTTCTAGCTGTGCTCTCTCTGCGTTCTCTGCCTCTCTAGCTCGTCGCTCTCTTCTTCTCTCTTTCTCTGCCGTGTCTTCACAACAACCTAGTCGATCCGATGCTGCAGCAGTGCAGAGAACACAGACGAAGAAGACGAAGAAGGAGCCGATGAGGAGTGCGAGGAGCGAGTTGTGGAAGAGTGTTGAGTCCATCCAAAGACAACAAAACCAACTTCTGTCCTCTCCATTCCCCTCAGGGAAGAGATGAGCTTTTTCTGTCTCCACAAGCCACGCCCCTTCTCGCCTTCTCTTCTCTCCCACCACGAAGGGAACCAATGCAGCACCTGGCTTCCTTCATCCTCTGCCATTCAACCACAGAACAGACAAATCACACCTCACTCCCAGTCCACCAGTCAAAGCAGCACAAAAGAACTCTCTCTCCTACCTGTTGTGAGACGTGCACAGTGGTGACGAGATGGCTAGCAGGGCGGGGCGGCCGTGGGGCGGCGGCATCCAGGGCTGGGTTCTGCGATGCTTCTGAGGCCATGGGTGGGCGCCAGAAAGGGCGCGGGCGCCCGCGACGAAGGGGCGAGGAATGGACGCCGGCCTTGCCCGATCGATGGGGATGGCTCTGGCTCTGGCAGCTGCAGCAGCACAGAGGGGAGGCTGCTCCCCCCCCCCTTCCTCTGCTCAGCTCCTCTTCTCTGCTTACGCCGCCACTGGCACGCCGCCAAGTCCCGCCCACACTTCTCAGAAGGACAAAGCTATGCCATCACAACTACATCATCCAAGTGGCACTGCATACTTATTTCATTCTCTCCTCAGCCTAGTCAGTTTTCAGCACGCGCTTCAATCCATTCATTCATTCGAGATAGAGAGAGACAGAGAGAGAGAGAGAGAGAGACTAGAGAGAGAGGGAGAGAGAGGAGTGATTGACTTAGAAAGAGAATATGATGGATGACTCCAGGAGTCGCTAATGATTCCCACACACTTTGAGTCTGCCTCAGCACACGATGAGGATAAGAGTGAAATGTGTGAAGAAACAATGACAAAAGAAGGGAGGAATACGAAAAGAGAAGAAAAAGAAGAAAAAGTTAGAGAAAGAAAGAAACGCGAGGTAGAAAAGCCCCAACTGCAGGGCAAGGTGACATGGAAGATTCTGCCTTCTCTTCCGGTTGATTGGGGGAGCTATACACTATAGTGATGATGATGAGAATTAGGAGTGATAAAAGTGACCAAGAAAATGAAAGAAAGAACTAACAAGGAGAAGTCCTTTGAGACGAGTGTCTTGTTGTGGAGAAGAAGAGGAGAAGAAGGAGGAAGGATCACAAATCGCCGCCATCTCATCCACAGAACGGAGAATCTAAATTGTTGAGATTGTCTAAAACCGCTTATATCTCAAGGAAATTTAATACGATTTATTGTCAAGGCTCATGGTCCGCAAGCTATAATAATTCAGTGTTGATTGAAGGTAGAATAAAAAAGAACTCAAAACTCAAAATACGCTACAATCGCCGATAATAACAAAGATATAATTATCAATAATTATCATTTCAAAGCTCTTTTTACAGAATGAGCAAGTTCACGAATGCAATGGCAGGGGACAAAGCGAGCAGTCTCTCTCTCCCTCCCTGTCTCTTTCTCTCCCTCTCTATATCCCTCTCTCTCACCCTTTCTCTCTTTTCTCTCGCTCGCTCTCTCTCTATCCCCTCCTCCTCTCTCTCTCTCTCTCTCTCTCTCTCTCTCTCTCTCTGCAGAGTGCACATCCCTCACTCCACGCGTTCCTCTTGTTTGCTGGAGCATAAGTGTCTGTCCTCCCCTCCCCATTCATCAAATCTCTGTGCATGCATCGTTACTTCTGTGTTTCTCGCACACTTTTCAGTCCAGCCATTTCGAATTCGCCTATTCTTCCCAGTCTAAAATTCATATAATAATTTAAAAAAATGGAGATAGTTTCATTAACTCGCCCATGGTATCTGCCTTTCCCTCGTCCTACTTAACTCATTTCTCTCATCTTCTTTTCCGTGTCAAGGAGGTTCAAGAGGGCGAGAGCACTTGAGTTTCCCGCTCCCACTCGAACAAAACGCTGTTTTATGGTACATCAACTGCCAAGTTAGCGTTTCTTTTAAATGAAGATTATTAAATAGCTCCAATGTATTACGAAAACAATTGTCCTAAAACCCTGTATGTATGAATGTACATATACGTACATACATATGTACATACATATGTGTGTTCCTCCATGGAATTATTCTAATGGTAAGAGATAACTGCCAAGGTTGTGGCGGCATCGGCAGAAGTTGTCCAGGCCGCGCCCTCCGGCAGAGGAAGACAACAATCGCCTGCGTCGGGGGATGCAATCGTTGGCTTTCGCGGAGAGGAATCCAGGGAAGAGGAAGCGGCGCACGACGCAATTCGACTCTGGAAATCACACTCCAAGGTGATCAATTCGACTGCCTCTGACAAAAATGATGAGATAACAACCAGACATTCCTTGCAGCGATTAACCTCGAATGAGTGAAAGGTTTAACCTTTAGACGTCGTCTCTCATTGTATCGGGCGATTCCCGCGACTGTGAGTTGCAGATGAGAACGAGGAGCATTCGAGTCACGCTGAGATATCCAGGGATGAGAGAGAGCATTCGAGGCAGAGAGACGGAGAGAAGCAGAGGGCGAGAGTAGTTGCTGCACCAGAGAGAGACTGCCATCACTCATCCCATTCGGCCAGGAAGTGCGGGACAACTCAATCCAAGTCTATGGGTTTAGTACAACGAAACAGGGGCTTAGCTTATCACACAAAAAGATTAAAACATGAAACTAGATCAATTAAATTTGCAGATAACGCATTACATGAGTAGAATGTGAATAAATGCTTTCAAAAGAGCTACCAGACAAAAGCTAACAGCGAATTGTTGTTGCTCCAGGACAGAAATGACGTGATCTGCAGCGCCATCGATAGGGAGACGACCAGAGAGGAGGAGATGGAGCACGACACCCACACTCCAGCAGTCGGAGGGAGGGCCGTTGGCACTGCCTGAGGCCATCTCCGGGCTCATGAAGTGAGCGACTCCAGCGCGGCCGGCTACAAGGGTGCGTACAGCAAGAAGTAATCAGTAAATGAATACAGAAAAGAAGGATAAAAGAACCGGAGAAAGTGGCGTCCAGGGCGTCAATCCTCATGGCGACATCGAATCCACACAACTTCAGGGGGGAAGAATTGTCTTGGCTCAAACAAACTTCGTTTTTATTAATCTAACACTTACTAAATCACATGAACTACTTTCGATCAATAAGAAATAACATGAGAAAGGAACCTGGCAAGAATAATGTTATGCGGTCGGATATCCCTGTGCACAATTCCTTGTTCGTGAAGAAATTTGATGGCCTCCAGCAATTGCTTCGCATAGTAACTGCAATACTGACATGAACAAGCAAGATAGATAAAAGAAAAATTTGGCAGTGAATATTATTTTGCTATGCGACAAATAAAAAGTATTTATATGGAAGAATGGGAAGAGAAACCTGGCGACAGCCTCAGAATAGACGAATCCATTCAAAGATCGCGCGACTATCTCGAAGCAAATGTCTGGGGCGAGGAGTTTCTCGCGTATGAGATGGGCGAAGGAATCATCCAGGAAGATAAGGGAGCATTCCTCGATGAAAGGGTGGCGGAGGGTGCAGGGAATAGACAACGCTTCTTCCACTTCTGAACTAGGCTCCATTCATAAGATCAATCCGATTAATCCAAATAATTCAAACTTAAATTACGGAGAAAAGGTGTATTTTAAAGCGGTGTCTTTCACCAGGAATGTGATTTATCGTTTTGGAAAACACAGTTATCGAGTTAATTAGCGTCTGGAAATGATAGAAATCTGAAAGGGATACATCTATTTAGAAGCATTTATTCCGCGCGAGGCCGGCCGAATCGGCCGCGAGCACGACACTACACACAAGGACTGTTATTATTTCGATTAATCGGATGAACTCTGTCGATCAAGTTAATCAAATAAATTGCGTTCCCAATAACACTATACTTTTGTGTAAATATGAGTAGTGGAATTGGTTCGAGAGCACTAAATGAGAAACTGACGCTGCCTCGTGCAAGCCGTGGCTTGCTGATACTTGGCGACGTGGATGGTGCGCAGCGAGAAGGAGCGATTGGTCGCCCGCTCCCTCACGTCTCGCACACTCGACAGCGTGCCCCTCCAGTCAACCATTCACTTCTGCCAAAGAAGACTGGCCAACCTCTCAGTGACATCGCCAAGAGCGAAGGAAGCGGCAAGCGATGCCGTCGCGTCTTCCACTCTACGCATCTTCCTTCAGAGATTCGCGAGTGGCCCTCTGCTTCTCCCATGCGCCTTCTTCTCTCTCTTTTGTCTCTTCTGTCTCTTCTTTCTCTTCCGTCTCTCCTGTCTCTTCTGTTCTTCTTTCTCTAATCCTCTTCTCTCTCCCCGAAGATGAATTTCTTCTTCTTCCCTCTATTGTCAGTGATCGCGCGATCCTGCAAGGATTAGCCGAGTTTCGTGCAGCAAAGAAAGCAAAGGAGTCATGAACTTTCTCGATAAAAAGGCTTGCAAAGCATGTCCTGTATGTTAACACAAAAAGAAGAGAGAAAGAAGGGAAAACGAAGAAGAGGAAATAGGAGATGAGGAAAGAAAAAGAGGAAACAGGAGATGAGCAAGAGAAAAAGAAGAAAACGGAGGAGAAGAAACTCTCCGCATGCATTGCACGTTTGAAAGACAATTTAGTATGCGCCGTCTGTAGAGACGAGAAGGATAGTCATGGCTACTATTAGCACTGCCACATCCATCAATGCGTATCTTTTGGAAAATGAAGGTTATTAATAGTAAATTAAAATGGATGGTTATAAGAAAAATGAAAATTCGCAGGAGAGAGTACCTTTCACCTCTCTCTCCCTCTCTCTCTCTCTCTCTCTCTCTCTCCCTCTCTCTCTCTGTCTCTCTCTCTCTCTGTGTCTGTCTCTCTCTCTGTCTCCCTCTGTCTTTCTCTCTCTGTCTCCCTTTGTCTCTCTTTCTCTCTCTGTCTCTGTCTCCCTCTGTCTCTCTCTCTCTCTCTCTGTCTTTCCCTCTCAGTCGCATGATAGTGTTGACATGGCGGGCCACAGCTTGTGTCTGGGAAAGTTGTAGGTCAGGACTCTCGATTCTATCCTTTGCTTCGCTACAACAGAGCTTCTTCTTTACATCGATTGACGAAACATTGAACAATCATTTTAATTCATTTACAAGAGCATCATTTACAAGAACTCTTGCATGATATAAATAGAGGAGAGTGGAAGAAATGGCGTACTTCTTCGTGAAAGGCGCGAAATAAGGATTTGAATCGGTACGTTGTGATAAGAAAGAAGAAGAGAGGTGCGATTGGGGAGCGAGAAGGAAGATCGTTTCATGCATACAATCAAGGAGAAGAGTACACGCCAACCACATACGCAAATAGTGGGAGAGGGCGGAATGAGAGTGCAGAAGAGAGTGAGAGAGAGAGAGAGAGAGAGAGAGAAGGGGAGAGAGGAGGGGGAGGAGAGCGAGGTGGGCGACGGAACGAGGATGACAGAATGCCTCAAGCATGCGGCCCCGATCTAATTATGAGCAGCTTGAGAGAAGGAGCGAGAGAAAGCGAAGAGAGTTATGAAAAGGGGAAAGCGCTGTATCATTGGAAAGGGAAGAGAAGCAGGCCATTCAAATGACGACTTTTCTCAAAGAGAAAAAGTAAAGAGTGCGAGAGCCAGTCAGATATGAACAGAGTCAAGCAGAAAATGAGGAAATGGAATGGAATCTAAATACGAGAGGAAATCAAGCATCATTTCAGTATTTGATCATATAAATCATCGCACTCGTACCCTGAAGGGAGGAAGAGGGCGAGAGAAAGAGAGAGAGAGAGAGAGAGAGAGAGAGAGTGGAGAAAAAGAAAGAGGGAGAGAAGGTAGGGAGAGGGATATATATATGTATATATAAAGAGAGATAGAGAGTAGGTAGGTAAAGAGAGAGCAAGAGTGATAGAGAGAGTGAGAAAGATAGGGAGAGATGGAGAGAGTGAATGAGAGAGAGAGAAAGAGTGAGAGAGAATGAGAGGGCTGTTCCTTCGGGAGAGAGGAAGAAGCAATATGGCGAGGTCGTCATCGAAGAATGCGCTTGCAGAAAGGCTATCCGGGCAAGAATAACGTTGCGTGATGCATTCTATTGAATGTGAAAGGAAAGGAGGATCTTTCTTTCGAAAATGCGAGAGTAAAAGGGAGAGAGAAAGAGGGAGAGAGAGAGAGACGGAAAGTGTCAGAGAAATACGGATAGAGAGAGGCAGAGAAGGAGAAAGAATGAGGAAGAAAGAGTGGGAGAGAGAGAAAGAAGTGAAGAAATACTGATAAAAATGCAATACCTTTATTGTCATCCATTACACGCGAATTCGTGCAAAGCAAACGAAAGTGAGAATATATGAAGTAAAAAAGAGGAAAAACAAGAAGAAGGAGAAAACATGCAAAGAGAAGAAGTCTTTCTTCTCTAATTTCCAATTCGAGAGGATGAAAATGATAAAAAGGAATGGACGGGTTACGGGAATGAAGCCAGCAGTGAAAAGAGTCAAAGAGACTCGTGCTCCAGAGGTCGGTCGTTGTTATCATGAATCGTGGGAAGCAGAAAGAGTTCTTGTATCTGTTTCTCTCTCTCTCTCTCTCTCTCTCTCTCTCTCTTTCTCTCTCTTCCCTCTTGCTTTCCATTTATCTCTCTCTCCCTTCTCTCCCCATTTTCTATCTATTTTCCTTCCTCGATTTTTGCAATTCGTGCAACCACGGAGAATGATATCGACATCTGCATTGGCACACGAAAAGAGACTGAGCTTTGGCATCTCCAAAAATGAGAATAGAAAGAAGAAAAACGAAGGAAAGAAGGATGCTCATCAAGAGGCCAAGAGAGAAGGGGTGAAAACAAGGGGAAAGAGAAATAGAGAGAGAGAGAGAGATTGCGAGAGTGAGAGCAATAGAGGATGCGAACAAGGAAAGAGAGAAGAGAGAGAGAGAGAGAGAGAGAGAGAGAGAGAGAGAGCGCGAGAGAGAGTACCAGGTATGAGAGAGGGGGCGAGAGAGGGCGAGAATAAGGAAAGAGAGAGAGAGAGAGAGAGAGAGAGAGAGAGAGGCAGTGGCAGTAGTGGCATTCAAAGTGAGAGGAGGAGAAGAAGGAGGCTTTCACGCGACTTGTTCCCGGTTTGCATCTTCTAAGCACTTGTAGGAGGGAAGGAAACAAATCCGAGGAGGCGAAGAAAGAGTTCAGGCTACTTCCCTCTCTTCTGTTCGCACACTTAGGAATGGAAAATAATTTAGCGATTATTTTGCGGTTGATTGAGAGGGCATCGAGGTTATTGAAAATGATGTGAGAGGAATCAGCAGTTGAGATGGCAAAGACAACAGACACTTATTGATGAGCAGTCACTGACAATCCGAGTCGACAAGGAATCAACGAGGCGATCTATTCGGAATACAAGAGAGATTAAGAGACACAGACAAGAGAGAGAGAGAGCGAAAGCAAGGAAGAGAAAAGAGAGAAAGAGAGAGAGAGAGAGCAGAGAGCGAGAGAGAGAGGGAGAGAGATAAAGAAATGAAAGGTGTAAGAGGACATTGAGTGGACCAGACGAAGGGGTTAGGGAGTGACTTACATTCCGATCCATCAAATGGCAGGCCAAAGCTCCCTCGAGCTGACTTTGTACATCAAACAACCGGTGACATGTGTTCATGTAGAATGAAATGAGAAAAGCACCTTCAGTCAACTTATTAAAACTTTATAAACTCAATAAGTTTAAAGTCTTGTTTTAATAATTTAAGAAAAGTAGGCACTTCAATAAGGGTTGATTTTCTAGAATAACTTCCATTTAATTCTATTACAAAATAAAGACAAGGAGCCTAAAGCTAGGCAGAGGAAGGGAACATGGCTTTTCCTAGAACACGGAATTTGCTGAATAGATTGACGACTTGGCCATCTACTGGAATTTCCACTCACCTTTTCCCTCTCGCTCTCCATTCTCTCTCTTTCACACACTTTCTTTTTCTGTTGGCTCCTCTTAATCTCTCTCAATCTCTTTCTCTCTTCTATCACCCTCTTCTTTACCATTCACTCTCCCCTTCTCCCTTCGTCCTTACAAATATTTGTTCTTTGTTAGTGATATATACAATGTCAACATAGAAAGAGCTAGAATACTGGTGGAAAAGGAAAAAAAAAACTGCTGTGAGAACAATGAAGAATCGAATGTGCGTGAGTTTTAACAAAGTGTCATCAGTAATAGTTGTTTTAGGAAAATTTTTTCACATTGAAAAAAGACAATAATATTAAGAGCAAATGAATTTCTCCACACAAACATGTAGAAGTCTGGCCGAGAAATTTGAACCGGTGTTCTGGATAATAACTTTCAGATATTTCCTCATTCAAATGAAGATGCATTGATGGCAGATAAATACCATAAATATGGCCACTTATAGATAGCCACAGGATTATTGAAATTTCCCCTTACCTTTTATTGTTTTAAATATGTTATGTTGAATGCTCATTCATGTTTTCATTTTGCTATTTCATGGCTCTCATTGTTTACCCAATTGGGTACAACGATCTTCGCTGTACTGATGCATAAATGTGACAATATTTTCAAAACAAAAAAAGTGAATGAAAGACTATTTTTGTCCCAATACAACAGGAACACACTGTTATTTCTTGCGCGGTTTACCCTCTCCTCCCACTTCCGCTCCCGAATACGGCGCACCAAATTGGCCCATCTCCTTGCCAGCATTGCCTTGTTCCCATGGCTACGACTGAGAGTGTGTATAAGGAGAGTGCGAGCGTTGCAAACAGAGACAGCTACAGAGAAACAGAGAGAGGGAGAGAGAGAGAGAAAGAAATGAGACATAAAGAGCGTCCCTGAACCATCGGATCCCTGCTGC
Organism: Allodiplogaster sudhausi; assembly: GCA_945643635.1. Lineage (NCBI taxonomy): Eukaryota > Metazoa > Nematoda > Chromadorea > Rhabditida > Diplogasteridae > Allodiplogaster > Allodiplogaster sudhausi. The sequence continues at coordinate 133,679 of CALZFC010000087.1, forward strand.
TTTTCCTGTCCGCCTCAAGCACATTTCCATCGTAATATTTCTGATTTCGCGAAATGTCTGCATACTTTACTTTCAAAAATAAATATTACAGCAAGGAATATTTGGAAAGTGTTGTGTGTTATCCTCTGGCCGCCTCTCATGTTCCATGAGAGCATCCTGCTCCAATGATGGAAACCAACTGATTAAAGGTTTTTTTTATTAAAAAAAGATATTAGCATGCGTATGTACATACATACATACATATGTATATAAAGTATATCCTGCCATAACACGTATCCACCTAAATTAGCATCGTTAAGCAATCGGCCGAGGTTACTGCCGGCCGGTGGTGAGCATGAGAAGGCCTCCAGCACGAAGAAGTGCGAGTGGAGATACTCGAGGAGAGCCCGGCCAGAGGAGGGGGCAAGTCACATCACAGCAACAGAGACAGGAGACAGTCTGCCTGCCACATCAGTTCGTTCTCTTTCTTCTTGCAATCTTCAAGATCACTGTCAATTCTTGGAAGGGATCAAGAAGCGCAAGGCGATAGAGCGGGATGCAGTCAACTACACCACGGCTATCTGCAGTTACAGTACACGCAGAGCCTCGAACAACAGATCGCACTGCTGGAGCTTGAGAATGCCTTCTTGTTGGTGACCGGATGAGAAGGAGAGGGGAGAGTTGCGTTTGCAGGAAAAGCCAAGAGGCGGGAGGGGGAGGGCTGGTGCCTCGGCCGGTGAATCTCCCTTCCAAAGGAGTCGACGACCACGAAGTGACAGACCCACACCGAAACTCACAAGCCCCTCCTCCCGCTCGCCCGGTCAGTTCATCTCAGCTACCTACTTCTTGAAGAAGAAACCACTTTCAGTCTCTTCCACATCACCGCGAGAACCGGGACGATTCATTCGTTAGAAGACGCGAGTCTGCAATGACTCCGATTGCCGAGAGAGTAACGAGAGAAGAAGAGAGAGGAGAGAGAGTGGTGTTGAGAGAGGAAGAGAGACGAGAGAGAGTGACGAGAGAGCAAGAGAGAGGAGAGAGAGTGATGAGAGAGCAAGGGAGAGGAGAGAGAGTGACGAGAGAGGAAGAGAATGAAGAGGGGCCTAGAGCATTTCCCGTTCACTTTCCCCCGTCTTCGAACCATCTCAGTCGAATTCACATTGAAAGAACAACCGACAGTGAACTACTTCATCGTCTCGAGGAATATAGCAATGTCCTGCGATTTTCCAATTTCATTACTTCTTTTTCAGCGTTTTTATTTGTCCCTGACAGTCAATAAATTGCATTTCAGAAGCTCCTCGATTTGGAGCGAAAACTGAAAGAGAAGATGAGAGAAGCTCGAGGGAAGGAAGAATCGCTACAGTCACTCAGAAATCGTATGAGAGAGATGGAAAGCAGCCTCAACAGCAGGGCAGGTTCGATGAAAAAAGTATTATTTCTTCATCAGCCTTTTGTAATTGTATTCTTGAAATACTATTGTAATGTTTCCAATTGAAGATGCAGATGCTCAGCATAAGCGGGCTCTGATGGAAGAAATTCTCGAACTGCAGCGGAGACTCGATGAATTGACTCCAACTCTCGCGCAGAAGGAATCTCTGATAGCCAAGGTATAAAGAGTCCACCCTATTGTAGGAATCACTGATAGTCAAGGTTCTACTTCACTTTGCAGTCTCAATCCAATAGCTGCATATGATTTTAAAATTATATAAATTAAGACCGAAGGAGAAAAGGATGCGGCCTTCTCGAGACTTCGTGCCACTCAGGCGGAGCTGGGCTCGCTTCAGGCAAACATTCATTCTCATTCACCCGTTCATTCGATCTTTCTGAGGCTCTTAGCTTTACGCTTTCATTTTAAGATAAGACTGAAGGAGAAGGCCAGAGGTGATTTGGAAGTGGAAGAGAGGGAAGAGGAACATCGGAGAGAGAAGGAGAAGCTGAGCCATTCACTGCAACTCAAGGACAATGACATCAGCCGACTGAAGGGACGCGAGGCACAGCTCTCGGTCTGTTTCTATGATGAGTACTCGGACAGAATTGTAAAGAAAGTACGAATTGGAGGAAGAAGTGGTCGGCCTCCGGAGTAAGGCACGCGAAGTGGAAATGCAGAACGAAGAGAAGAAGATCATCATTGACAAAGTTCCTTTTAATACTTTGATGTTTTGCTATTTTTCTTTTATTCGTTAAAATGTATTATGGAAGTACTTGAGATGCGAGAGGAGAAGGCGATTCTGTCGAGTGAGATCTCTCGCCTCGCAGCCGAGGTCTCTCGTCTTACGATGAGGGCGGAGAGTGCAGAGAGAGAACTGGAAAGTGCTCAAGCTGATCGCGCCGCAGCTCATACACTTGCTCAAGTTATTACTTTCTTTTCTTTACTCAACAAAAAATACAGTTTAATCAAAGAATATAAAGGTGAGCGAAAGCGAGAGGCTCCTCCGTATGGATCTCCGCCAGACAGCTTCAGCCTTGGAGACGGAGAGGGAGAAGCTGAAACTGGCAGAGAAGAACATGGAAGAGGCTGAGAAGAGAGACAAGGAGTGGAGACTCTCCCGTGGCCGACTCGAGAAGGAACTCGGTGCTCTCCACGCTCTCTCCGCTTCTCTCTCCGCAGAGAACACAACTCTAAGAGAAGAGAAGATTCACTTTGAGAATAATCTAGCCGCTCTTCGCCAGAAGGTTACACTTCCTTATAAGATACGCAGTCACAAAGTAGCAAGGAAATGTTGGAGGTGCAAGAGAAAGAGAGAGCGATGCACGAAGCGGAAGACCAGAGCAGAGAAACAGAGAGAAGACTTCTCGACTCACTCGCCAAGTGTGAAGAAGAAGCTAATGCACAGAGACTCAAGTTTGCATCTTTCCAGTGCTTCAAGAGTGCAATTATTATCCAAATATGAATAGCTCTTTTCAGAAGCATCGAACTGGAAGAGCTTGGCCAGAAGCTGAGAGATCTTTCTGAGTCAGTCCAGCATCGATCTTCCCGCTCATCTACTCTGCGATCAGTCACGACCTCTCGAGTGGTCGACGAAGCAGTGCGGGGTCGAGCAGAGAAGGGGCCATCCATGCCCCCTCCCTCTCGAGTGGTCGACGAAGCAGTGCGGGGTCGGGCAGAGCCGAAGGGGCCATCCATGCCCCCTCCCTGTGGTGGGGGTCCTCTCCGTGCCAGTCATGCATCTCCTCCAGAATCACCCAACATTGACGAGGTCATTCAGATGACGAGAAGTGCCTTAGGTCAGCTAAAACAAAACTAAGCTTGTCTTCCTTTTTCCTTGTTTCGCATTTCTCGATATGACTCAAGTTGTCCATACGCATATTTTTCCATAGCAGCAAATAAGGCTAGTCGCTGTAGTTAGTCTTTCTCATTCTATATTATTTTAGAATAGATAAGATGATTTTTAATTGAAGTGCATATTTGGATGACATGCCGACTTCAACAGAGTTGGTAAAATAGCTAACACTTCACAAATTGTTTTATTTGTAATTTGCGGGAAGACCACTTTTATTCGGCGCGGCTTGCCTTTTCTTGCGTTGCTCTCCACTGCCGAGACAGTAAATTCTTTCTAACTTTTCAAATGCTCATCTCTGCATGCTTTCACAGAAGAGAATAAAGAAGATATTAACAGGCAGTTTCCCTTGGAATATTGAATAGTCTGACATCGAAGATTGCTTAATGAAGCTCTATAAATATGTAGGTGACACCTTTATCAACTCAATATCGAACAGGAAATGATTATTAACGCCAGACGCAACCCATATCCAAAATGCTTCTTGTTTACGAAAGGTTAAAACAGATGAAAAATAAGACAAAGACCCGTAAAGTGAGATGTGTTCAGGATGCACAGAAATCTCTTCGAGCAAAATTGATACATAAATCAGCAAAGGAACACAACAAATCAAACATAAAGACTTGAAGAGGCACATAAAAGTATTGCTAAAATGCAAAATAAATAGCAAAGTCTATTAACAACCTAACTAGTCAGGAATTCCGTATACAGCTTATTGTTACACCAACTTTGTTGATCTTTTTATGAATTCTACTAAACAGTACCCGTCATTGGCAAGAAATATATCGAGATTGAATGGTAGAATAATAAAAGTGTAGGATATTTTTGCCATTGGAAAGAAAGGATTGCATGGATGTCTGATGACAAAAGAGGAGTACTCAGAGTGACCAGCATTGTGAGAGAGTGGGGAGAAGGCAGAATATTTGTACAAAGAAGAGAGAGCACACGGAGATTAGAGAAAGAAAGAGAACACCGAGAGAGAGAGAGAGTAGAGACAGAGAGGGAAGAGACACGAACTACCAACAAGGGGTTACATAGCAGTACTCTCTCTCGTACTCCTCGCCCCCGCAGGAGCCACTTCCATAGCACTTGCGGACTCTCTTGCGGATGCCCGCCCCGCAAGTCTCGGAACACGATGACCAGTAGCCCCAGCCTGAATCATCTCGTTCACTTCTATTCTTCCCAAGAATCAAACTCCTTCAGACCAACTTCTCTTTTTACCTGTGCTTTTGTCGTTGTGCCCTGAACATTGCTTTGAATTGTTTTGATTGATTGATGGGTTTGTTGTTTGTGATTCTGGAGCGAGTTTTGAACACTTGGGGAATTGGAAGCTTCAGGAGAAGCGGAACGATGGCGGAGTCGTCGACGGGGAAGATTGGGGGACGAGGCCGACCGGGTGCGAGAAACTGCGACGTGCATGCGAACAGTCTGGGGGTCTCGCATCACAACTGAGCGAATTGTTGTGGAGAACTCAGAAGAAGCTGAGGAGGAAGACGGCGCCAGCCACGCAGTGGGACTTGATTCACTTGGCATTGCACTTCTCGGAGGGATCCACGACGACCTCGGAGACGGCCTCCATTGCCTGGCCTGAGCTGCCCCCGCTCCTCCCATTCCCCTCTCACCTCCCCAAGCCGCGTTTCGATCCATACAATCGCCGTCGTTGCAGATGGCCGATTCCTGAAGACAGAAAGATATCGAGTGAGAAGAGAGAAAAAGAGAGAGAGAGAGAGAGAGAGAAAGAGAGATGTCAGAAATGAAGAGAGGAGGGATAGAGAGAGAAGAAGTGCCTTGTAATTGCCGGGACAGTCTCCATATCGACAGTAGCGCGTTCTTCTCTTGACTCCCGCTCCACAAGAGACCGAGCAGGAAGACCAGACGGACCAAGTCGCCCACTGGGAACTCTCCTCGCAAGGCTGCGAGTTGCAGAACTCCTGCTCAGCACTGCCGCCAGAGCAGGATCCAGCGTAGCAGCCTCTGCAAGGGTTCACGGGTCATGAGGAGGGGAGGAGGGAAGAGAGGGGGAGGGAAGAGAAAGGGGGGGGAGGAAGAGAAAGGGGAGGAGGGAAGAGGGGGGAGGAGGGAAGAGGGGGGAGGAGGGACCTGCTGCGGGAGCGAAGTCCTCTTCCGCATACTCGTGAGCATGCCGACCATTCATTCCAGGCTGTCCACTTTCCTTCTTCTTGCTGGCAAGTGGCCGGATTACATGACCGCCGTTCTGTGGCCGAGCCGTCGCACGGTTCCTTAAGGCAGATTCCTTTTTCTGGCGAGACTCCACATATAATCTATGATTACGTATAATTTTGCTAATGTTGACTCTTTTAATCGGAGAAGCGTACATATATTCGAATTAGTTGGAGTGGAACTGACTCGATGGCACATCCTCTGCCTGAGCATGATTCCCGGCCCGCAAGAAGTGGAGCAGGTGGACCACGCTCCCCACTCCCCCCAAATTCCTACCGCATTGCACGGCCCTTCGTCGCACCCTCGCACTTCGATGTTCTTTTCTAAATAGTACTCAATTATGAGAACAAGAATATCTCATATGTACATGTAAAAGTTGTTAATGTCACACAATATGTAAAAAAAAAAGTCAATCTCTATAACAAAAGGCTGTTCACTAATCAGTATAGTCAGATAGAGAAATGCTGTTAGATGTTAGATTGACAAGAAAAGCTCCTTGCTAAAGTAAGTAATTGTTAGAGGCAAGAAAGTAGAGGCATTGTCAGTAGAAGCGAGGTGCCTCTGGCAGAGTCCCTTCCGCTTGCATCCCTAAGGGAAACAACGGGGAAAGGAGTCTACCACCGGCAACCTTTGTGAATCGTGGAGCGAAGGCCGATGTAGGGGTTGAAGGAGTTCTGACCGGAGCAGGCGAAGGAAAGAGTTCCTGCAGAAGTTCGACAACGGCGATAGCGGGCTTGAGAGCCTCGTCCACAGGAAACCTCAAGGAGGAGGAAGATTATCTTTTGTCGCTCACCAAACTGGCGAGGCAAACTGACTGAACACTGATTCCACTCGGTCCAGTCACTCCAGGAGGGAGGCTGATTCGGAGGAGGGGGACAGGCATTCGTGGAGCACGTCTCCGACTCGTTGTCCTCGCCGGAGCAGGGACTCGTGCCGGAACAGCTTCGGGAACGACGGCGGTAGCCTCCTCCACAAGAGACGGAGCAAGCAGACCAGAGAGACCAGGTGGTCCACTCGGAGGGGGGCTCGGGGGGTTCAGTGGAGGAGGGCGAGGAGTGCGGGCAGAAGGAAGATGGGCACTCCTGGTCGCGGCCGATCAACGCATTTTCATTGCAGGACAAGGCCTGGAGAGAGATTCTCTGCTTTCCTGCTTCTTTATCACTGTCTTCTGTTCTCCCCCTACCAAGCAATCTCCTTGTAGACAATAACGATCATAGCCGCAGGGAGTTCCGTCGGGAAGGTTGTCCCCGTAGAAGCGGTAGTTCCGTTGTGTCCCCCGGTAAGTTGAAACATCGCAGAATACCTGAAACTCATCTCCTTCTCATATTTCAGAGACCAGTTCAATCGTTTTGTTTTGAAGCATTTTGCCCTCATAAATGAACTGAAAAGTGCAGAGAAGCACCCACACCTGGTTCTCTCCGCCTCTCATTTGTACAAAACACATTTTTTTTTCTCTGATCCTCCACTCTCTCTCTCTAATTCACACACTCTCTCCTCTCTCTCTCCTATCGTCTTAAGTGTCTGTAACAAGCTCTGAACTTGAACCGAACTGCTGCTCAAGCCGAAAAAGAGTGAAACGACCGAAAGGAAACAGAACAGCAACAACGTAATGGAAAGAGAGGAAGTGAGAGAGAGAGAGGGTGAGAGGAAGAGAGAAATAGAGGGAGAGAGGCTGCGAGGGAGAGAGGGAGAGAAAGAGGAGAATGATGGGCAGAGGTAAACAGAGAGATTAGGAAAGAAGAAAGACCAAGGAAGGACAGTGTCAGTTCCAATTGAAATGTCCATCAGTCCGCTTGCGTAAGACGGCAGCAACTCATTGCTCTCCTTCTTTGTATATTAGCTCTCCCCCATCTCTGTCTCTTACTGTTTCCCTGTCTCTCGCTCTCTCGCTCTCTCTTTCGCTCTCTTCCTCCATCTCAGTCTCTCACTATCTCCCTGCATGATCGCCCCTCTCCCTCCTCCCTCTTTATCTTTTCGACTCTATTCCTGCTGTCATTGTATCTCGCAGCTTCTTCTGCGTGATTTACCAAAGGAGATGAATGAGAAGGGAGATAGTTGTAGAGCGAGAACACTAAATGTCTCATTTCCGGCTTTAGAGAACAATCAAAAACAGTTTAACTGCTCCTAGCCAAGTCAATAAATGGAAGACGCAACAGTAAGAGAAAGATGCAAATGTCATTAACATGAGAAGGACTTGTCCGAATGCGGAAGTTGTATTGAGAATAATGATGAAGAAGAAAAGAAAGAGATGTAATGAAAGAGGGTGAGTGGAAGAGAAAGGATCAGGAATATCTTAAGCTGACCTTGCAAGCTCTTTGGGGATATCTCGTGAGCTGGGATCCCGTTCCAGTTAATTCGTTGTCGTTTTTGAATCTTTTGTGCTCGGCGCACTTGCTTGAGATGAACTGTAAAAAGGGTGAAGATCAATCAACTTTTCGCACTTTTCAGAACTTGTTACTGAAATGAGAATCAATTTCGTGCTGTTAGAAAGTATTTAAGGAAAGTAAAAATAGATTTTTTTTAACCTGATCGACAGATTGCCATTGGCCACTGCACTGATGAAGGCAGAGAAGGGCTCGGGCAGTGCTGCCCACGCAGTCACTTCCGCCATTGGCAGGAGCAGGGTTCGTGCAAGTACGAGACTGCACATGCAAGCCGACTCCGCCAGTGATTGGAGGACACGAACACGACGAACAACTCGGACTCGGCCACTCTGACCATCCGCCGTCCTCTCTCTACAACATCCAGACTCTCTCTTCTCTCACTTTCTCTCTCTCTCTCTCTCTCTCTCTCTCTCTCTCTCGCTCTCTGAGTCTGTGTCATACAAGGGGAGGTGGCGGAGAGGGTGCCCAGTTGTTGTTGTTCTCAGTCCAAGTGATGCACCGTCCGAGCTGGCACCACTTTCCATCGCCACAGAAAGTTCCCTCGAGTGCGGGGTGGGAAGTGATGATTCTTCCGAAGGTTGTCTGTCCACACCACATCATATAGCAGATTCCATCATAGGTGTTAGATCGTGGAGTCACCTGAGAAGTCAAATACTCTTTTAGAACTCTTCCGATCTCACGAGAACTGCGAATTGCTCATTGATCATTGGGGAAGAAGAATGACGATGCAAGCCTTTGTGCCATTCTCTACCTTCTTAACCATTTAAAGTGCGCGACTTCAATTTTCACATTCGATAGAAATATTCAAATTGGTAAACTAAAGAAAAAGACAAGACTGCTGTGTGAATCTACAAGGGAAATCAGGAAATTAGCTCAGATATGCACTTCATGACCCTAAAAGGAATTCCCCTGCCGTGCACTAATCCCCGTTAATTGCAAGATACATATTCCACGTGGTAGCTGGTACACGATGTTCACGGTTGAGTGAACCTCCCCGTCTCGGTCCTCCACTGCCATTTTCTTCTCTTGGCTCCATACCCTTCTATGCCCAAGATTATGCGTGTATTCAGCATGAAAAACAGTAACGTGATATGGTCAATCGAACAGGTTCTCGATTGCTTGAAATTGCCAAGTACGAATGGAAACAAGAAAGCGAAGAAGCAAAGAGCTGCTAGCACTTCCCTTTTCTTTGCCCTCGCTCTCTTGTTTTCTCTCTTTCTCTCTCTTTCTACTTCTCTCTCTTTTGCTTTCTCTATTTCTCTCCCCTCTCCTTTTCGCTCCCTCGCGTCTAAATTGCAAAGACAATCTCCGTTTCTGCGCAATTTATCCTCTCACACAATCTATCGCTTATAAAAGCTGACACATTTAGTAACCGTCTCTTCTTTCCCATGTCATTTTTGAGGTAATTTTGAGAACGGTTTGCCTGCCCATTAGACCGGGAATGTGAAAAAAGGTGAACAAATGATGAGAGAGTCAAAGGGCAAGCGAGAATGAAAGAGAGAAATAGAGAAACAGAGAGTGAGATGAGGACAGAAAGATAGAGACTGAAAGAAAGACATAGAGAAAGAGAGAGAGAGAGAAAGAGAGAGAGAGAGAGAGAGATAGAGAGAGAAGAGAGAGATAGAGAGAGAGAGAAGAGAGAGAAGAGAGAGAGAGAGAGATAGAGAGATAGAGAGAGAAGAGAGAGAGAACCTGGAAGTAAGATGGCCCGTGCATGAGTGCACACTGCATGTTGGCATCGTAGATCTGTCCTGGCTTGCTCTCCACTGGGATGTGCAACTTCTCTGGCAGATTCGACACTCGCATGCAATTCTTGCCGCGTGAACTGCAATTATCAACACAATTCAACATCAATTATAATTTTTTTTACTTTTAGAGAGATAATTGCATTTTAATTTGGATGATAATTCTTGAGTGATAAAGAAAGAAACTCGAGTCTCTGGAGGAACTGGTGGTAGTCGCGGAGAGAGCAAGTGGACCACGTCACTTTGCCCGGCCCGAGCGAGCTGCTCATGATGTGTTTGCTCTCACAGTAAGGCTCGTCGTGTCGCATCCCCACGCTGAACAGCTCATTCCTTCCAAGGACTCGGTCACAAGGCTCACCTGTGGCCGAGTTCGTGAGTGGCGATGAAGGCTGAAGTGAAGTCGAGACCCTCTGCCAGAGTGCAAGTGTTCCACGGATCACACATCCCATCCAGCCGGGCGATGCCTGAGATCGAAGTGGACCCCGCTCCTCGATGGATGTCATACCTGCAAGAGGTCCATTCATCCCTCCCTCACTCCCCCAAGAGTACCCAGTGAGAGGAAGAGGTCCATTCATCCCCTTCCTCACTCCCCCAAGAGTACCCAGTGAGAAGAAGAGGTCCATTCATCCCTCCCTCACTCCCCCAAGATTACCCAGTGAGAAGCAGAGCGTGGTCCCAATCGCGCACTCCCAGATTCCTCTGGTAGCGGCAGAACCTGTCGAGATACAGCTGGGCGTGGCCGTAGCTGTGCAAGTGAGGAGCCATCGCTGCCTACAAATGGTCGTTTATTCATTACTTCCAATATTCCAGAGAGATTCAATATTCCAAGGGATCCTTACTGGTTGTGACTTGAGCACTTCATATCGGATGACCCGGAAAGTGAGAGGGGGCGATGCCGTTGGCTGGTAGTACATAATCTGGATGTTGTTCAGCAGACTCAAGGCGTACTGCTGCAGCTTCTGGGGGGCCGCTCCGCCGTACTTCGAGGAGAAGTGACGCCAGAGCTGCTCATCCACGAACACCGCCAACTCCACCTGAAGTCACCCTCTCTCAGACCCTGCTCTTCAGAGGGACTTGATCCCAAGAATGAAATGGCCTACAATGAGATCGCTCTGCTCGACGAGTCTCTGCCCAACTACGAAGACATCTTCAAAGATGGCGTTCTCATCCTCCGACAGCTGGTCCTCCGTTATTGTGTTGTCAATCCCGCAGAAGTCTTCCGGTGCAGTCGGAGTCGATCTCTTGTAGAGTACATGTGCACCCCCTGAGAAGATCTCATAAGAGATATAGCCTGAGGCAGTTGAGGAATGCTGACCGGAAGGGGCGGGGCTTCCGCTCTCTCTCTTTGCTCGTCCAGCATGGTTATCAGGAAAGGGATGAATCACGTAAACTCCGCGCTCGTCAATCAGGATTCCTTTCTGAAATTTAAAATAAATATCTATCCCCGTTTTAATTTTTCAAGAAATCTTTTGTCACTTCCTTTATCCTTCTCCTTACTGCAAAGCCCATTTCAGTAAGAAAAGAAACAATTCTTTTGGCCCAGAACACGTTTCAGAACGAAATAGCTGAGCGACCCTGAAAAGAAGCAACGACAGATAAATATCACTAAGTAGAAAAGGGCAAGATCAGCAAGCAAAGGAAGAGAGGGGAGAGAAAGAGAGAAAGAATAGGTGAGAGAAAGAGAGAAAGAATAGGTGAGAGAAAGAGAGAAAGAATAGGTGAGAGAAAGAGAGAAAGAATAGGTGAGAGAAAGAGGGTAAGTAAAAGAAAGGGCCAGGCCGGAAATGTGAAAGCAGGCTAAGCCATGGCTCGCACTTTTCCATCTTTCCGTTCGCCGACTGTTTTATAGACCGGGCAGTGGCCAGCCATAACAGCCGATTAGAAAGTTTTGAAAAAATAAACAAGATTTGGCCAACGACCATAATTATAAGATTAACAGACAAGCAAAGAGGGAAACTGAAGAAACTGACGATTCTCGCATCGCAGGTGGAGATGGAGACGAGAAGTTTAGGGGAGACGAGTTGGAAGTGGCAGTCAATGGCCTCAGGCAGCATGCCAATGGAGAGATCGGAGTGGTTGGTGGAAGGGGACGGGCGAGAGATGACTGCTGCGTGGGGATGCAGCAGATTCCGTCCAGTCGGCTGCAGCTGCAGGGAGTAGTTGCGGCCGGCCACTCGCACCCGCAGTCGAAGTTCTCCATCTTCCCCCACTCTCCACTCCGGCCATAACTCTTCGTGATCAGGCACTGCAACATTACTTCTCTCATATTGCTTCCTTCTGATCATCCATTTCTTTTTTAGGTACATACATATCTACATACATATGTATGTAGGTATATATAGCATGTGCATAATATATACATAAATATAACTAGAAAGTTAGGAAAAGGAGAGGAGAGGAGTGTAAGAAAGAGAGAAAGAAACCATCTCTGAGGTGTTGGACGCCGAATGTGTATCTGAGCTCTTCCGGCGAGAAGAACTGGACGAGAGAGAAGACTCTCTGCAAAGAGAAGTCCCTTCTCAATTCTCGTTCCGCGTCGTTTATCTTCTGTCCTTTTGAAACGTGTCACTCCGAGTTCACAATTACCCGTGCGCTTCCTTTTTTTTCTAAACCCGTCGCTCAAATCCTCTTTTTTCTTTGCAGATCCCTCAGCTAACCACGCATAATTTTGGTAGTCTTGGTGGGCAATCAAGTCAATCCAGTAATCTCTGGCGCACATGGTTGGGACTGGCGTTTCCCTCCTCGCTCATTTACCTCATTCATCTCTCTCTACCTCACTCATCTCTCTCTCTCTCTTCCTCTCTCTCTCTCTTCCTCTCTCTCTCTCTTCCTCTCTCTCTCTCTTCCTCTCTCTCTCTCTTCCTCTCTCTCTCTCTCTCGATCTCTTCCTCTCTCTCTCTTACTCTCTCTCTATCGCCCACACACACTTCTCAATCTCGACTCTTATTCGTTGGTTCTTTTCCCAGTCCACTTGTGACCTTGTGCAGTTGACTATTACCGCTTTCCTTCCCTTTTGCATTTCCCAGCTATCTTCCACTCTTCCTGCTACATTCACTTATCCTATCAATTGAAGAAGCCTTCTCTGCTTCTCTATACTCTCCTCAATCCAATCACTCTCTTAGGAGCGGAAACGAGAGAGAAAGAAAAGATAAAGGCAAGAAAGAAGTGCAGATCTTATAAAGGCTGATGAGGCAAGAAAGAAGGCTCAAAACTGTAGAAGAGAAAGAGGAAGGAAGCACCAGACTATACAGTGATAGTTCGCGATGCAACAAGTGTTTTCATAATAGTGATTCCACTAGTGGAGTTGGAGTAAAGGGTGTAAGGGGGGAGGAGGGGGAGGGGGGGGTGACAAGGAGTTCCTCGCCTGCCTCCTCTTCCTCTTTCTTCCGATCAACATGAATGCTTGGTTGCCTTCTCGACTAATGATGCACATCAGAGAGAAGAGCAAGGTCAGAGAGAAACAACGAACCACCAGAACAGCGTCCACTCTACGAAATCCTTTCGTGGCCATCCGACAGAGTAACTCTCTCAGTATCTCGTATATCTTTCTTCTCTCTCTCCCATCTCCCTCCTCTCTCTCTCTCTCTCTCTCTCTCTCTCTCTCACTTTCCCTCTACGTCTCAGTGTTGTCTTCCACTCACTGCACTTGACATTGTCTCGCTACTCAACAATATCGTCGCAAATCATAGCCAAATCAATCCACCTTTCGCTTCTTCGTCTGAAGAAGAACAACCATGTCACAGATATAAGTTAGAAGGGACAGCGAAGAGACAAAGACAGAGAAGAGAGTCAAGATCGAGAGATGGGAGACAGGAAGAAGATTTTATAATGATAAGAAAGAGATAGTGAAAGGAAGAGAGGAACAGAGATGACGAAGGAGACAGGGAAAGCAAGAGTATGAGGAAGCATTTAGCGCGCTGCTCACGCAAAATGCTCCACTCTTCTGTAACATGAATAGCTAGATCGCTTTTAGTCGCCAGCGATCAAGTGAGATACTTTTCATAAACTCTTCTTAATTCTCGCCTCCCTCTCTTTCCTTATCTCTCTGTCTCTTTATCGACCCCTCTCTCTCTCTCTCTTTCTGACTCTTGCTCCCTCTCTATCTCTTTTCTTTTCTCTCTGTCTCTTGAGCACGCTCTCTCTCAGTCTCTCCATTTCTCAGATGCTATTCAATCTCGTTTCAAGAAGATACAGCTACGGTTCCGAACCGTGAATACTTGAAGTGTAAAATGATAAACAACTAATGCAAATTCTAACCCATGATTAATTAGATAAAAAAGAACGAGCATAAAGAATTGGAAAGTGTGGAAACAAATTTGGCGAGGAAATGAAAAAAAGGAGAATAAGAAAGTGATGTGGACACAGAAAGGTTGAAATTCTCCATGACAATCTCTTTCCATTCGGGTCAGACACGATATGCAAACATTCTTCACAACAAAGGGTCTGCTATGATTCATTAAGAAATCGTGAGAGAAGAAGATCTCCTTCATCTTCTACTTAAGAAACAGTTTTATAGGTCTTTCTTTTGTAGCTTCGAACCCATTCAAATTGACGGAGAAGTTGACAAAGCTCGTCACAGAACACACTATTTTTCAACATGCAATGCAGACAATATTTTGAGATGTCATGCGGCAAGAGAGTGACGTCATTAACAAAGAAGAATTTGGTCGATCGACTGCAATTCTCTTGAACACCCAGTAAAAGCCCTCGGCAATTGCGGAAACAATGACAACGAAGAGAGAGTGATCAGATAATTAAAGCGAACGGTGGGGAAAGCGAAAGTGAAGTGGTCAAAACCTGAGAGAGGGAGAGCGATACAAAGAGATAAAGACAGAGAGAGTGAGAAGAAAGAAATTGTATGCGGAAAGGTCATACACTAGAGCAGTCGAAGCAGAACGCCGCCAAGGTGGCAATGCTCAAGGTATAATTGCAGCGGGGCAAAGTGGAAGATGATTATAGAGATTGTGATAACGTGTAGAGTAATTGAAAATAAAGCCAAACCTGAGAAGCTGCGACGAGAAGGAAGAGGAGAAGGAAGTGGTGGGTGAACAAGCTGAGGGGGCCGCTCATGGCCAGGCGAAGGGGAGGCAGACAACCCAAGAGGTGCCACCAGTCGAGACCTTCTCTGCAACTTACTCCTCTCTCTGGCTGAACACGACAAGAAACGGTCAGCTTCGCTCCTCTTGTCCTCGCAAGCAAAGAGAGCAGAGAGTGAGGGGGGCGGGGCTTTCTCCTCTTCGTCTCTTTCTCGTCTTCCCTTTCAATCATCCTCCATTCGCTCTTTTCTCTTATGCTTCCACTGCCAATCAAATGTACAAAGATATATATGAAGCACTTTTGAACAGCTGAAATAATAGAGCTTATCTACAAAACATGTGGCAACGCAAGTGTGGCCACATATTTAGCTGTACAATTTGTAGAGAAAAATAAGCGATAGCCAGAAAGACATGTCGTTGTTCACTAAGGATCAGGGATATCTGCATAGACACAGAGTGACGCCACTTGGAAGGATAACCTTATAGGGAGAGTTGACTGGATCCGCCCACTCCTCCCTCCATTTCTGTTTCCGCCCACCTTTCTCCTCCCTGTACTGCCACACTTTTTCCCACGTGGAGGACAAAGTAGAAGAAGGGGAGAGGGGCGAGAAGAAGGGGGAGAAGGTGATTGAGAGAGATAGATTCTGAAGAAGAGACCTGGGGAGGGACAACCCAGTTGTCTCGAATGCGGAAAAAAATTTGACCGTTACGGAAATGAAATGACCTCGGATAAAGAATTCATAGAAGAACGAAGAAGGTGGGCAGGAGTGGGTGGAATTGTTCATAACAATGGCAATGGACACGAGCGAAGACTCTCCTTCTCTGCATTCTCTGTCTCTCTTCTCGTACTCTTTTCTTCTCAAGTACAGTTATACGCTGCGCGGTAGCGTGGGATGCTTCTCCCGTTAGTCATCCACCTCCCCCTCCCCCTCCCCTTCGGTCTCAATCCCCCATCCCCCTCATGACTGTCATCCTGTAGCACGCGAACGACTTTTAATGACTGCGCACTCGGATGCCAATCCACTTGAACTCTCCTAAAGAATTGTCACTCTCTTTCTATTTCTAGACTTGTTCCTTTTTGAAACGGAAACAGTTCAGTTTCTATTTGTGATGCAGTTAAAGATCCGAGTTTCTGTCAGTTTTCACACGAGATGTCGACCGCTTCCGTGCCAAATTTGCAGGTTTCCTGAATTGCACTTCCAGCTCCAATGCCGGCTCTGTTTCAACTGTGTAAACGACTTTTTTGTTGATTACCACATTTTGGTTTTTTTTTAATAAATAAAAAAAACTATTCCGGTAACAAGAATATATAGAGTGGCGCAAAAAAGAACTGGTTAAAATAGGCTGGAAAGAGAACGGATAAATCTGTCGTGCTGAGTGAAAAAGACGAAGAAGAATTCCATTTCACTGCAATGCTCGACAGTGGAAACGGAGAGAAAATGCAGACCGTCAGAGTGTCTTCCGCTACTTCAAAACCACTTCCCTTCTCTTCTTTTCTCACAAGAGAACGGCACATTTGGACTCTTTTCTTCTACTCACTTTCTCTTTCTAGAATAGGACGTGCTCGAGGCAAGCAACCATTCGATCATCCAAAGGAAAACAGTTACCATATAGTCAAGCTATCACAGCCCATCTTGACCTTTCTGTTCTACCCTTTCCTCTCTCTCTCTATGAGCATCTCTCTAGCAATCTAACTAATCTCTTCTCTCCCTCTCTTCTGTCTACTTCTCGCATTCGACACGTGATGATCATTGTTATTGTGGTAGTTCGTGGTGTTGCCTGCCGCTTTAGAACATGTCCACGTCAAGAGTTTAATTCCATTTCCCCGTGTTCCCCTTTCCAAAACCGGCGTCTATGCTCTCCTCACTCGGCACTTAGAATTAAGACGGAAAACGACTGCTGCCGATAAGAGAGCTTCACATCTTCTATCCATGGCCTACACTCTTTTATCTCTCTTATAAAGATAGCCAGTTTCCTGAAATCCCTTTCCAACTTTTCCAAGTCTTCCTGCACAGAAGGAAAGCTGCGAGAAGCATAAAAATTAGTCTCATAGAGATTCATTAATTAAATTCGTGCAATAGAAAAGTATCCCAAGCAATCTTGTAAAAACAAAATCTACTATTTATGCAGTTTAAAATTATTATTGTGTACAAAAAGCTGGCAGGTTTCTCTGCAATCTGCCGTTTTTGCTTCTTCCACTGAAAGATGCTCGTTCGACCGGCATAATTAATTTTAAAGATTTTTTTCCTTTTCTGCTCGTGCCGCTTTATCGTGTTTCCAGCATTTTTAAAAGATACATATGTATATTTTGTCTTCATATTTTCGAATGTCTAAAATGATATTAAAAGTAGAAACAAAGCATTGGAAGGTGCACTGACCATGACATCCTAATAATAAAGTTAAAAAGGCAAAATAAGGAAAGAAGAATTTAATGAGCAGTTGTCAAAAATTGTAGGAGTAACCTATACATACAAAGCGTTTGGCAGTAAACAAAGACACCATTGATGCGAAGAGAAAATATACCTAAAGCTTATGATGTCCATTCATTAGGTAAAATCACAGAAATGGCAATCTCGCAAACTTATGGCAGTTAAAAAGAAATCTGGAGCAAACGTTAAAGCGATAACAGTCAACAACTGTTACCAGCCGGGCAACCACATTTAGAAACTAAATTGACAAAACCGAATATAACATCTTGAAAAAAACCTATGCTCGAATTCTGGGAAGAATTTCGAATCTTAATTGCATTCAAGTGTTCGGCTGGGTTTGCAACTCTTAGCATTCCACTATTAGATGAAAGAAGCAGATTTCACGGTAAACCTAAGAAATAACCGTTTCATTGGGAGTAATAAACGGACGGAGAAAAGAAAGTTCCTAACACGAAGATTGGAAGATGTGAATGAAGAGAAGAGAAGAGAAGAGAAGAGAAGAGAAGAGAAGAGAAGAGAAGAGAAGAGAAGAGAAGAGAAGAGAAGAGAAGAGAAGAGAAGAGAAGAGAAGAGAAGAGAAGAGAAGAGAAGAGAAGAGAAGAGAAGAGAAGAGAAGAGAAGAGAAGAGAAGAGAAGAGAAGAGAAGAGAAGACTGCTCACAACTCGTCGTCTTCTGCTTCCTTCCGAGTGCAATAACAGGCCAACCCAACGAGGATGGCAAAGAAGAAGAGTGCACAGAAGAGAAGCATCCACGTGGCCAGCTGAGACAACTCATTCTCTCTCAATATTCGACAGCTCAGAGTGTCCGTGATAAGGGTAAGAATATTTAAGAGAATTCCAACAAAAAATTTACATCTTAAGTAGAAAGATGCCAATATTCGAGTTCATAGACTCTTTGTATAATTCAAGCATGCGGATCATTTTTGAAGATGTCATATAGAAATTGTCTCATTTGGTCATAAAACCGTCTCCCCGTCTTAGTTTCTGATTCAGAACGTTTACTACATAGCATAATCGCATTTCCGGCGGCATGAGAAACTAAGAAAAGAGAGAAATGATGGGAAAGAAAGAAAGGAACCAAAGAAGAGTTGTAGGGAAAGATCAGGGAAGACAGGGAAGGGCCTGCGCGAAATAGACAGTGCAGAATAGTAAAGAGAGAACGATTGTCTAAGACAGAAAGTGAGCGGGGAGGGGGGGGGGCTGGAAAAGAGTGAATGCAGTGGAACTTCCAAGTGCAGCTCTTTCGTAAATCCATTTGCGAGAGTGCGAAGTCACTTAAAATGGTGTAACGGTGTCGAGAAAAACGACTGCGAAGACAGTGAGCCAGCCATTTGCAAAGTACAATTGCCCTTGATGGATATGCAAATAATCCACGGAAGTGACTTGCGTACTGGAAGAGACAATGAGGGACAGCCCACGGGGTCCCGGCAGGTCATTTAGCAGCTAAGGCATGATTAATTGCCCTTTCTGGGGACACTTCCGGGTGAAGTGCTCCCTGGAGAAACAGACAAGCGAATCATATCAGGCAGGGCCAGCTCAGACAGCGTTAACTCAAGGAGGTTCAACTAAAAGAGGCCCATCTCAGAGAGGGTCAACTTAGCAAGGGCCAACTCAGAGAGGGCCAAGTCAGAGAGGACTAACTCAGAGAGGGATAAGTCGGATAAGGCCAACTCAGAGACGGCCAACTCAGAGAGGGCCAACTCAGACAGGGATAAGTCAGAGACGGTAACTCAGAGACGGTCAACTCAGAGAGGGCCAACTCAGAGAGGGCCAAGTCAGAGAGGGCCAACTCAGAGATGGCCAACCTGATAGTCGCCTAGTTGCTTATCGAGAAGTGCAATCTTCTGCAGATTCCCCACATCCACCGAGTCGAGATGTCTCACATACCAATTCCAGAAAACGTGGCCTTGCCAGCGGAAGCCCACCTCAAAACGAAATATGGGAATTGCGGGAAGCTAAGAAAGTTTATGAGAGACCTCCATCTGCGGACTATCAGTGACTGATAAGTAGTTCAGTTCCTCCATATCAACCGACGTCCAGTTAAAGTGAAGACCGGAATTTGCAGGGGTTGGAGTTCTAAATTGGCTACATAATATATATATATATATATATATATATATATGTATATATATATAAATAAATAAATAAATAAATAAATATACATATATATGTATATATGTATATACATACATATATATCTGCGGTGAAAAAGTGGACACAGACCCAAATCTTGCAAAGTTGACAATGAGTTCAGAGAAAAGTTCGGTGACCCTCTCGTCCAGCTTCCAGTTCATATCTTTGCGTCGAGTGAGAAAACGAGGAGTTACGTTGAAGAGATGAAGTCGATCCACGCCGTGGAAAGCCCCTTTATATAATTAGAATAAGAGGTACACTAAATCCTTAATTAATTGGAATGATAACATTTAAGTTGGACTGACGATCGGATTCGTAAAAGTTTTCAGAGACGTGATCAAAAGAGTAAAGAAAAACAGGAGCCTTCTGCTTAACATAAAACGAGGCCAATCTTGATACTGGCGCATCGAACCAAAAGTGAGAATACATCTGAGAAAGAAAGAAGCATTAACAAATTACATGATTCAATATAAAATAGGGACCTTAAGAATGGAGTTGAGCAGAATTGCCTCAGGATAGCTGGGATCCATTTTAGTCCATATGTACTCGTGCTTTGTAGCCTTAGAGATCAGGCGATGGTTGACATGGCCTTCATACCCCAATGTCAAGTTATTCGCCAAGGCCTCAGCCATTGCAGGCTCCAGAGCAGTGAGATTGATGTTCTTCTCGACTGAAACCAGCATAGGATATGAATGATCGTAGAAAAGGAAAGATACCGATATAGAGCGAGCTTTCGTCCTTTGTAGTTCCAATCATCATTGGAATCTTCTTTCGATAAACGGCGAGCATCTCTGGCGGCTCGGGAAGAACCCCTCCGAGGCCGTCCACAATCGGAACGAACTCCTCGTAGTCGTCATAACGAGTCCTCTGAATCCATTCTGGGAAGTCCTGTTTGACATTTCAAACTATAAACGGAATTCGTTCGCTTAATCTTTTATAATATTCCCTCACCTCAAGATTCAGTAAAGAAGCATAAACTTAGTGTCGTCGAATTCGAGCAACTTTTGAATTAGCACTTTTACACCTCATATATTCATTAATCTTTTCCTGGTCGTCTTTTTCTTAACGGCAGCAGAAGACTTACGACAATATCAAGGATTTCGTCCTTGAGTTGCTTCCTGAAGCAGTCGAGAAGTTGTGTGGAGTTGAAGGAGCGACAGTGCAGCTTCCTGTCAAGGGCCCAAGTGGCATTGATGGCCGAGTCTCTGACGACGCCGGGCGAGAGGGCGGAGCCAGAGAGTAGAAGCGCACGATGGAACAGCCCTTCCGCGCGGGGGGAGAGGGCGAGCAGGGAAGCCGCCGCCGCTCCCGACCCGCTCCCCAGCAGCAGAACGTTGTCCGCGTCACCCCCGAACACCGCAGCGTTTGTCTGCAATTCACCTCACTTTGCCATCAACACATTAATTCTACAATAATCTTTGTACCTTGATCCATTTGAGAGCCAGAATCTGATCCCACAAGCCAATGTTTCCTGGCAGAATGTTGTCGCCCGTCGACAGAAATCCTGAAACAAAAGGAAAAGAGTGAGCAACCTTGGGAAGCATTTGAATGTTGCATGGATGCAGCCATAAGTGGATATATATCTTCAAGTCTGACCTAATGGGCCGAGTCGATAGTTCATCGAAACAAAGACGACCTTTCTACTTACAAAATTGTCGAGAATTGACTGCAACATTAAGATTTCATTGTTGAAATGAACAGTTTACTTCCGTGATACATTACTGCCCTTATCTTTTGTGTTCTTACTTCAGATATAGAAAATATTTGCTACCTTCTACGAATTAAATGATAGCGGGAGGGAACAAACTTGTTGGGTAAGATCAGACGCCGCCCCCGACTGGAATCGGCCTCCATGGATGTATGCCATCACGGGGTACGTATCATTCGTAAACTTAAAAAAATACAAATACACAAAAATAATTCCACCAACGAAAAAGAAGAGAAATAAGATATTTGATAAATCAGATACCTGCGTTGGCGCGAATACATTTAGATAGAGACAGTCTTCACTGAAATGGGCGTGGCTTCTCTCTGGATCAGACGGTCGGCCATCGCTCTTTTGCACACAAAGAGCAGAGTACTGAGTGGCATTCATGACCCCCCTCCACTTGGCGGGCGGCTCTGGCAACTGAAACAACCATTCTTTCACACTCATTTCATCGCAGCTGGCTGACTTGGAAGCGAAGGGATCCAACGGGAGGAGCAGCATAGGGAATTCCTTTGAAGACTGCATAGTCATTCCCTTTAATCCTCTGAAGACACAAAAGCACTCTCTACATCTCTGGATTTCATGATAATGAGAAATGTCCACTCACTAAATATTCTCCACGTATAGATCCCGAGTGTATTGTAAGTTCGATTGGATGGACACTGCGAATATTTGCAGTGACAGGAATGGGGAGAATGAGGAGAGAAATAGAAAAGAAGAGAGAGGGAATGAAGGGACTCCTTGAATGAAGAAGACATGCAATAGCAGAGACCAATGACGTCAGCAAGGAGGAGCAGGCGGAAGAGAGAGGGAAGTAGTGGACGGGTTGTCTGTCGGGGGAGGACGAGGACCTCCTCGATGTCACTCTCATGGTGAGACAGGAGAAGATGCTTCTCAGATTCTCCCTCTCCTCCCCATCTCCCTCCTTAGCCAATTCATTCTTCATACAATTACAACATCGCATGGCGGGTAACTCGAAAACGACTTGCGCATTAGACAATTAAAAACAATAAATGGTCACGCATGCAACTTTGTAACAGAAAGTATGAAGGAAATAATCTCGGAAGACTGTACGAACGTCGTGCAATCGAAGGCTTTTTGCAGAGGAATTGCTACTCGGACAGAGTAAGAAAGGGACAAGCAAAAGAGATGCCGCGAAGGGCCGAATCTTCCAGTGCTGGAAGGCTGCACTGCTGGGGCAAAAGATACTAGGGAAAAGCTTGGAGTGGAGAGGATGAAGAGGAAGCGAGCGATGAGAAGAGAGCAGAGACAGAGAGGGAAGAATAAGGAGAGGAGCAGGAAGGAGCCAGAAAGATGCGCAGTCCCATGGAGCGGAAGAGGCGGGAATGGATGAGAGTGCCAGCCGAGGACCAGCCATGCTTAATTGTGCGATTGAGACGAAAAGCAGTGGATGGGAGGACGCGACTGCCAGGGTGACTTCCGCATGAGGGGATAATACAATTGATACCTACACTCGGGTCGCATCTTTAGATAACCAACCATAGCTTGAATCTGCTGTAAAATGCACGAGACAAAACTGATTACTGATAACAAGAATTGAGACAGTAGTGTTCACAAAGAGTTTCAAATACATAAACAAGAGTTGATATACAGATCACAGGCACAATTCTTGATGACCTAGAGCTATATTAGAATGAACTCAAAAGCCACACCCACATAGTCATCTAGCAAAACATTAAAAAAATCAACTCTGCTATTTATTATGTTATGCCCTGTTTTGTTATATTTTAGGTATATTTCGATTATTGTAATTTCCTCCAGACAAGAGATAATTCGCATTGATCTCTAGAAAAAGAATGTTGGGCAGTCAGTGACTTGTCTGTCGAGTAAAACTACAGTTTACATTCAAAGATGTCGCAGTCGCTAGCCTACAGTACACCGACATTCATAACAGTCCCTTATGTATCCCGCCCATTGGCTGGCCTTCACAAGATACAGGTAGCATAAAGCATAGTGTCCAATCAAGCAGCGGTTTTTACGCTAATGTTTTGATTTTTGAGTATTTTTTCAGTGTGTTGTTAAGTTAAATTTTTTCCTCAGTTACTCCATTCGTGTACCAACACCCATTAACTTTCAAGTGAAATAAATCTATAATATGAAAATCTGTATATATATATCTATGTAAATTTTTTCTGCATAAGTCACGTTTATAGAGATATTTTAACTACAAAAGTTCAATATATACAAAAGTTCAATATATTTCATATGAATTTCAAATCCTAGTGACTCAACTACATACAGTACCGTCCAACATTGTTGGGTCCGCGATTAATATGATTAATCCGATTAATAGGATTAATTAAATTAATTTAAATAATTCAAACTCAAATTACAAAATCGTCCCACAAAAACAATGAAAGCAAAATTTTAGCGGAATAATCACAAATAACAATATTCTTGTTTTTCGAACATGCGGCTGACATGGCCCGGCAGCGCATTGTGCTAAAGACAGGGGAAAAGCCACCCTTTCAGATTTCTGTCATTTTATGACATTTTCGTAATTTAACTTGATGAATACTTAATCAATATCGCGAAATCACTTCTCTGTAAAGAAAACCACAAAAGAATGCGTCCCCGCTCTTCAATTTGAGTTTGAATTATTTAAATTAATTTAATTAATTCTATTAATCGGATTAATCCTATTAATCGCGGACCCAACAATGTTGGACGGTACTGTATGTAGCGTTCCATTCTTACACACTATGAATTTATTACAAATGAACAAGGAATGATAATTCCAAGTTTAATAGCTGCAGATGTTTTAATATTTAATATTTTAAAAGTTTTATTCTTGCATGAATCCGATTCTTCACGTACGAGTTGGAAAGAGAAAGAGATCTGCACTTGGATCGAATGGCAGAGGAATGAATAACTTGTTGGAAGTGCAGATGGAGTACACGTGAGAAAGGTTGGCAGAGAAGAGACTGAATATAAGAAGACCAAGCGAGGCGTAAGAGTGCAAGGAAAGTGCATGGAGAGAGAGAGAGAGAGAAGAGAGAGAGAAGATGAGGGTGGAAAAGGCAGCCAACAACGGCCCCGCCACTCCCCGGGCGGGGCCTTCTATCGATCGCGCGTAGCTCTGCCTCACCCCTCAGGGGTTGAAGGGGGGAGCAGACCAACAGCTGATTGATTCTTGCAGTGAACGACGCCAAGCAGCTGGACTCTCTCCTTCTCTCTCCGTCTCTCACTCTCTCGCGCTCTCTCGTCGTTGTTGTCAGCTGATCATTCTTGTGCATGATCCTCCATTAGTGGAAGGTGGTGCCAGTGGTTCTCCTCTCGGAACAGTTACCCTTCGTGTCTCTTCCGTCTCTCATCTCTGCAGTCTCTACTCTCACTTACTCTTTCCTTCCATCTCCTTTTACAACTATTTTCCTACAAAGTGGAGTGTTAGATATAGAATGTCATGGAAGGAGATTTGAAAGAATGGAAGAGAAAGTGGGCGCTCGTTATTGTCTCTCTCCCTCTCCGTCTCTCCCAATGGTATGCTCTCTTTGTTTTGGCTCTCCCCTCCGGACAACTCAGGCAGCCTTGCGAGGAGATGCCCTGCCTGCTGCTTATTACTGCGCAGCCGCCTCAGCTGCTTCTTCCTTCTCCACTCACACTTTACTTCTGCCCGTCCATTTCAGCCCTCTTTTGCTCTCTCTCTCCTTCTCTTTCTCTGCGTTCTCTCCACTTCCCTATCCCTCTTCCTTCATCCACTCCCTATGCTCTCTCTCCTTTCTCTTTCTCTGCACCCTCTAGACTCTCCCATCCCTCTCTCCTTTCTCTTTCTCTGCACCCTCTCCACTCTCCCCTCCCTCCCCTTCATCCACTCACTAAACGCGCGTCCTTCCAGGCAACCGCGTCGCACAACCAATTAGTGTAGTGGTGCAATGGCTTCTGGCATTCACGACGGACACCATAAACGCGCTTCTTCCGCCCTCTCACCGTTTCATGCATTTCCTCTCTTTGACACTCCCTCCCTCTACCTCTCTCTCTGACTATCCCTTCCCTACCTCTCTCTATGAGTCTCCTCTCCATCCCTCTACCTCTCTGACTCTCCCTCCCTCTACCTTTCTATGATTCTCCCTCCCTCTACCTCTCTGACTCTCCCTTCTTCTACCCTCTCTGATTCTCCCTTCCTCTATCTCTCTTACTCTCCATCCCTCGCTCTCTCTGATTCTCCCTCCCTCTATCTCTCTTACTCTCCATCCCTCGCTCTCTCTGATTCTCATTCCCTCTACCTCTCTGACTCTCCATCCCACCCTCTCTTTGATTCTCCCTCCCTCTATTTCTCTCATCCCACCCTCTCTCTGATTCTCCCTCCCTCTACATCTCTGACTCTCCATCCCACCCTCTCTCTGATTCTCCCTCCCTCTACCTCTCTGACTCTCCATTCCACCCTCTCTTTGATTCTCCCTCCCTCTACCTCTCTGATCCCACCCTCTCTCTGATTCTCCCTACCTCTCCATATTCCAAGAAATCTTCTTTCCATGCTTTGTTTTGCTAATATTCGTGACAGCTTGCATTCGCAACTTTACCAAGCGGCAGATGTCTAGCACCTGTCTCAGGGCTTCAGTTGATTGTGCGCTAATTTGAATTATCTTAATCCGATTAAAAATTCGTTTATCCAGACTTCGCAATTTTGCATGGAGACAATTCCATAAAATTTGTGGAATATTTGCATCCTTACCGTTAGTAAAGCAAGGGATACAAATTTTCCCGTTGTTATCTTCGGAAAATGGCTTGGAACAGAATTCTGTTGAGGCTGGTGTCTCACTAGCTATGTCTAAATGAGTTGTCGTCGGGAAAGTGAAAAGAGAAGTGGAGAGAGAAAGACGGAAATAAAGACAGAGGGAGTGAGAGAAAGAACGAGAGACCGAGAGATAGGGAAACAGAGAGAGAGAGAGAGAGAGAGAGAGAGAGAGAGAGAGAGAAACGGAACTGAGTGACCAGCGAGTGAACCGACTCAAATCGCTTTCCTTCCCTTTTGTTCGCCTCGGCCGTTCGCTTTCGACTTCCTTAAATTGAAATGAATCCTACGAAGCATTTCAAATATCTTCTTTCAGATCCGTTGGAAGAACGGGATAAAACTGAGAGATCAACGACGGAGGAGGAGGTGGAGAGGGTAGAGAATTGCAGGGAGCGAGAAAGAGAGTGCAGAGAGAGAGAGAGGGCGCTCAGGCCGAGCTGCCCTTCTAAAAGCAGCCACGACCTCTCCAACGTCCTCCCTTCTTTTCGATTCTTCGATAGTTGTCGTTGAGACGGGAAAGAGTGCTTCTTCGTCTACAACTCGCACGGTTCTTCTGGACAAGAAGGGCGACGAAGAACCCGTTTCTGTCGAGGTCGAGGCTGTGACCCCAGAAGAAGAGCAAGTTCGAGCTGTTTCATTCCTAAGTTGCATTTGATGAGTCACGACTGCTTCCCCACTCTAAGACTCTCTTTGTATCTTGGTCGAGTCGTGTAGAAAGCTCTCGGAATTTACTGCGCATACACGCAAGGCTCCGAAGGAAACAGAAAGCAAAAGATAATTCTCTCCGCCGTGTATGTTTTCTATCTAGCTGAAAAGATTTATGTTTGAAACGATTCAGCTTGGTGAGAGAAGCTGGCTAATGTATGGTGGCCAGGCATGCAGAAAACCCTCCCATTCTTTTTATGGCACCGATAAGATGGGAAAAGGTACGTGAAAGAGCGAGACGAGGAGATGTCTAGGAGGGTTAGAGATGGAGAGAAAATGAGATAGAGAGAGAATGAGATGTAGAGAAAATGAGATAGAGAGAGAATGAGATGGAGAGAGAATGAGATAGAGAGAGAATGAGATGGAGAGAGAATGAGATAGAGAGAGAATGAGATGGAGAGAGAATGAGATAGAGAGAGAATGAGATGGAGAGAGAATGAGATAGAGATAGAATGAAATAGAGTAAGGAGAAAGAGAAAGAAGCCATATTCCGTGGAATAACATAAATGCCTGCCGCAAGCAATGCCTTCATCTTCCACTCAGGAGCCTCGCCGTGGCTGTTCTTCAGTTGTTCTCAACGCCTTTCGCTCGTGTTTCCGCCGACAAGGGAATAGTGATCGACCATCGAGAAAAGAACGCGACGCCCTCCGCTTCGGTCAGTCTCCTCAGCAATGATTCAAACGATGCCTTTCACTTATTTACTTATTTTCAACTACAACTTGCATTGAGAGTAGCATGAAAGAAAATAATTTAGTGTCTACATTTATTAGCCTTCGTCGTAATTGCTTTAGAGCGACAGACGCCGTGTTGGGAGAAGGGAAGGAAGATTACAGAGAGAAAGCGACTGAGAGACGAATAAATAGAGAGAGAGAGGGAGACAGAGAGAGAGAGAGAGATGGACTGAAGCTCTAACGACGAGCTTGCGTCTTTAACAGAAACTGACGTTAGTATCGAAGACGTCAATGGTTCAGTTACGTTTTCTGAAGAAAGGTTAGCGTGGATGAGTAAAGAGAGGAAGCACTCCCTTCTCCTCGATACTTCCACTTTTCATCTACCTCTCGCCTTCTCAAAAGTAGACGAAGACACAGATTAGAAAGGAGTTCCGTGCAGGGAGAACTTCCCGGGTTCTCTTTCTATCTTCAATCATAAATCATGACCTCCTCTGCTCATAAAAATTACTATTTCCTAATCTTTATTGGACTCTTTTGTCCTCTTCTACTCTAATTTTTACATATCCACAGGAATGGCAGATGATGCTCGTTCTTCAAATAAAAACTAAAATAGTTGTAATCATCGTTGGAAGCTAGGAAAGAGCGACACAGATCTTGTATTGGGATCGCTAATTACATATCTTTCTCTGGAACTGTGTCTGTGCAAATAAGTACAAGAAATCATATAATGAAAGAAATCGTTATATTCTGCGATAGCTTCCTTGGCTCCCCAACTCTGTCGTATAAATTTCTTCCCTCTGTCTTGTCTTCTCTGCAGCCACTCTCAGCTCACTCCTCCTTCTCTCTTCGTATTCGCCCATTCTCATTTTCCATGCAATATCAAAGAGAAGTTGTTTTCCCGCCGGCGGCAATTTCACCTGTAGCGGCATGGGCATATTTGACTCAAATGGCATGACTCTAAGGAAAGTAGCCGCCAAGAGAGAGAGAAAGGAGAGGGCAGAGTGGGAAGGAGAGGGTTATGAGCAGGGACTGAGGGAAAGTCATGACATTAGAAGAATCAGAAACACCATGAGATAGTGAGAGAAACAGAGAGAGAGAGAGAGAAAGTGAGAGAGATAATGAGAGAGAGAAAGAGAAATTGAAAGAGTAAGAGAGAAGAGTTACAAGCCACACCCACACTTCCCTCAGAATGGCATTCCAGACTGCCTATGTTGTATGTATGTATGTATGTATGTTCATCACGGAAGGTTTCAGCTTGTCATTGGATGCCTAGGAAAAGAGAAGGGGGAGGGGAAAACAGAGTGACTGAGTGAGAGAGAAAGAAGAAAGAAGCGAAGAGTGCAAATGATGTCTCCGTTCAATTCTTTCGTATGTCTGCATCATTTTGTTGGCCGCTTCAAATAACAGAAGAGAGGAGTGCCAAGGGATGCAATGAGTACAGAGGGACACGTTCATTAGTTTGTTCCTCGGTCATTCTAAGACTCGCTTATTTATTCACAATTCATTTCTTCAATACCTTTATTTATGCATTAATTTCATGCATTTATGCAAATGAAATTAAATAGACATGATAACAATGTCTGTTGTCTTAGAATTAGAAATGGCTTCTCAATTTAGTGACTGTGTTTCTCTCTCACCCTCTTTCCTTTCTTGCCTTACTCTCTCACCATCTTTCCTTTCTTCCCTTTCTCTCTCACCCTCTTTCCTTTCTTCCCTTTCTCTCTCACCCTCTTTCCTTTCTTGTCTTTCTCTCTCACCCTCTTTCCTTTCTTCCCTTTCTCTCTCACCCTCTTTCCTTTCTTCCCTTGCTTTGTCTCATCTTTGCAAGCTAATGCTTCTATAGGGACTGCTTCAGTTGAAATATTTCATTAAACCTTTCCTATTTCTCAGTTGTTACTGTGGTAGTTGCAAAGGCTAAATAAGTGGTACCTGCTGTTCGCAGCTGCCCTGCCTTCCTTCCCTTCGGGCATCCGCTGATAATCTCAGAATGCAACCCGTAGCCTAAGAATTTAGAGAAAGGCAAGAGAGGGCAGAAGTGGAGAGGGTGCAGACGGAAAACGTTTCTTTCTAACCATACCCTCTTACTTTCCACTCACCTCCACAGGCTAAGATGAAAGAGAGAGAGAGAGAGAGAGAGAGAGAGAGAGAAGAGAGAGCCGCGAGAGAAGGCAGACAGAGGATGCAATGCCTCTCATATGCATTTGAAAAACGTGGTCCCCTTCTTCTTGTAATTTATGCCTCATTTTGTTCGTTAGACATGAATTTAATCATCTAATTTATTTCTTCTTCATCTAAAATATTAACGCGCACCGAAAGGATTTTTACAATGCCGACAATTTGACTATTCGTTGAAAAGCGTTGATTACTCACTCTCCGAAAACAAGGATGTTAATTTATCAACTATAGGTTTGTATCCATTTAGATAACAATTCTCTGAATGTAGTTCCAATTAAATAGAGACATTTGTATTTCGTGCTCACTCATTTTCTAGTTTCTTGTTGTGTATCTTAATATTGAATGTGAAAAAAGGATACGGAGAATTTTCTTGGAAAAAAAAAGCTCTGAACGCGGTAATGAAAATGGGTTGCGCACATAATGCACAAGAAAATAATGAAGTAGAGAAGGGAAAGAATGATGTTATATCACATGGCCACTTCAGAGATCAGGCATAGCTTTTTTTCTTTTAAAGTTTCTGAGTGGGCATGTAATTAGATATATGCATGAATGTACGCATACTTTCATGTAAAAGTAGAGGAAAGTGAAGTGTTTGCGAAAGGGGTAAAGTTATGTCTTCTTTTTAAGTAAAGAGAACTGCGATCTATTAATCGATCAATAGGAGATATTACAAAATCATTTATATTTGTGTATTGAACAACGAATGAAATAAGCATTAGGTGGTGGGAGCAGCAGCGGAGGCGGCTGGGGATCCTCTGCAGCGGGTCGGCTGCTCTTCGTCATGGGCAGTGCAGCCTCCTCTGCCTCGTCTCCCGAGCCTGACGAGTTGGCTTCTCTCGCAGAACGCGTACATCTCCTGCTCACCCAGAAGCCACTTCGCATGGCTTCCATGCTCAAAGTTGCACGGTTGGTCCCTCCCTTCTCTTCCCCCCCTCTCTCGCTTTCTTTCCCCCTCTCTCTTCCCTCTCACCCTCCCTTCTCTCCCCCCCCTCTCTCTTACCCTCCCTCCCTTCTCTTCCCCCCCTCTCTCTTTCTTTCCGCCTCTCTTTTCCCTCTCAGCCTCCCTCTCTCTCTTCCCCCCTCTCTCTCTTTCTCTCCCCCTCTCATCCCTCTCTCAAAACACAAAAGCCATGTGCAGGTAATAAAAGATAAAAGTGAAACTGCAGGTTGATTGGCGAGAGTTCGGTGGAGGAGAGAGAACAGTTGTACGAAGCGGGGATTGTACACACGCTCTGCGACCTAATCGCAGAGAGTGGCAGTGTTGACCATGCGGCAGCCACGGGGACTGCGAGTGGAAGGAGTGAGAGTGCGGAGAGGAGGAGACGGAACAACTCCAGAAGGACGTCCGCTCTCCATCCACATCGCGGAGTCGGATACGGTCATGGCTCCACCCGCTCCCGATGGGACATCGAGAGAACGGTTCGATCTAATCATCTAGTCCCAGCTGTATCTCCACTCTTCAGGTGGAAGAAAGACTTGCTCGGGAAGAGCATCTCATTTGGCTGCTCTCTGCTCTCACAGCCTTCATTGCTGGCTCAGACTCTGATTCATCCGCCCCGAGAGTCAACGGCGACATTTCTCACGCTGTAATGGCTGCCCCTGAGGTTCATTGCTTAAGTTCTTTACTTTCAAGTTCCATTTCATTGTTGTTACCTTCGCTACCCTCTCACACTAGAGATACCAAATTGCAGATATCTCGCTCAGCAGTCATCGTTCTCCTCGAGTACCACCTTAAGAACGACAGCGTCTTCGACGTCAGCGAACATATGGAATTGTACCAGGTACAACACACAACTAAAACACGGAGATCCAAACAGATGTGGTAATAATAACAGTCAGTATAATTATTACATATATGTATATATCATTTATGGGACCTCATCGAGTAATATTCTGCAGTTAGAAACAGACATCTGTCACACACTCGATTTGCGCGCGAGTTGTCTTGTCTCTGAATCTGTCAATTTCTCAACGTCTGCCTGCTTTGTCCCACCAGAGAGACTCCCATACGGCTTCAAATTGCTCTCTGCATGCCTTCTATCTCTGCAATACACTCTCTCGCTCTCTCTGCATGCCTTCTTATCTCTGCAACACACTCTCTCTCGCTCTCTCTCTCTCTCTCTCTCTGCATACCTTCTTATCTCTGCAACACACTCTCTCTCGCTCTCTCTGCATGCCTTCTTATCTCTGCACTCTCTCGCTCTCTCATACGGTCTAATTATAATTAATGTTTTAGATCTGACATTGGCAGTATCGCGCCAGCAACACAAAATAAACGCGCTGCTCAAACAAATAGATACTTGTGATGGAAATAGAGAAAAGGATTAATCGGCTGAAAGGAAACCGGGAGTGGTAATTGAGGCCCTTCTGGAAGTGGCAGCGGCGATGTCTTCAGTGCCCCCGATGGTCGCTTCTCTTGTCCATCCCTATACAACTGGCGCCAAGTCGATTGCGAAGCAACTCCTCCCAAAATTCCGAGATATCATGGCTTCGTATCCGAACATGCTTAAGGGACAGATGGGTTCCCCCGACTTCCGCATGATCGATTTCATTCGAAAAGTCGAGCAGTTCTCTCAGGTACATTCTTATGATATCTCGAGAGCCACGTTGTACATGAAAAGTCTTGGTTGGATGCAGATGATAATGGAAGCGGCGGAAGAGTACGAGCTAGGGCTGCCGCGCGAGCAGCAGCAAGCACTGGCCCTTCTCCCCCCTGGCACTGCCTCCAGCAGCCGGGACACTCCTCCCCAGTCAGCTGCCTCTTCAGCTTCTCGGCCTCCTGGGAGCACTCAGAGTAGCACTCACTCCAATGGATCTCCTGCTCTCCTTGATCGCACTGCCGATGTCACCCTCTTGTACACCAAAGCCCTCAAACATCTACAGATGCAGACCTTTCGGTCAGCTTTTTTTTTGTTATATCCAATTTCTTCACAATCCAATTCCAATTGAAACTCGGAAGAGCTTAATTTCAGATTTATTGGAGACTTTGGCAAGTTGTCGGTGCCGTTCAGCTTCAAGAAAGAAGCGAGACAACTAAATCCTTTCTCTCCTTCTCTGCGAGATCGGACGAAGAGAATTGCCAAGGAGTTGGCTTCAATGCCGAATGCTCTTCCTATCAATGCATCCAACAGCATCTTCGTCTGCGTTGATGAAGGACGCTGTGACATTATCAAGGTTTGATATCCCTTCTTCCCCTTATGTTCTTATCAAAAGAAAAATAACTTTCCCTCCAGCACGGCCTTTTCTCTCTGGCTGACAAGTACCAATGTAACGTTTAAGGTGCTAATCTCTGGCCCAGACGATACTCCCTATCAAAATGGGCTCTTCGAATTTGATGTCTTCTTCCCAAATAAGTGAGCGATTTTAAAACATGTACATTCGGCCATAAAACATTCACGCTATAACACTGGTTGTAGTTATCCGATGAGCCCACCAAAGTGTTCCTTTCTCACCACTGGCGCGGGAAATGTTCGATTCAACCCGAACCTCTACAACGATGGCAAGATTTGCTTGTCCATCCTCGGGACTTGGGAGGGCAGACCAGAAGAGAAATGGAATCCTTATTGCTCACTTTTACAAGTGCTGATCTCCATTCAGGTGCTCTTCAGGATTGTGGAGTTTCTAACCCGATTCTGAGAACATTCCAGGGTTTGATCTTCGTGAAGGAACCGTACTTCAATGAGCCTGGTTTTGAGAAGTACCAAGGAACAGAAAAGGGAGATGAGTACTCTCGCAAATACAACCTGCAGATCATGCACGCCACTCTCACCTACGCCATTCGAGACCAGCTCCGCTCTGGGCCCGAATGCTTCAAAGTCAGCCTGCCTATTCAATCAACGCCATCCATAAGTGAAAAAAATCTACCGATTTAAATCGATAATCAATAATAACAACAACACTTTTTCCGCTGTGATGATTAAAATATTGCGATAGCTTATTTGTCGTACCAAGTCAATTTAAATTTCACCAGCAAATTTTATCGTCATTTCAGAAAGTGATCCAACGTCATTTCTGGTTAAAAAGACATGCAATAATCGAACAAGCGAAGACGTGGCTGGCGGAGATGAAGAAAGATGCGACAGAATCAGAGAAGAGCGCAAAGAGAAAGGATTCCGTCACTTTCGACACAATCTACACTCCACTCGCCCAAGAGAGGATCATTCAACAACTCATTACTCATCTCTCCACTATGCAATGCCCGCTCGATCAATGTCAGTCAATTCAAGAGGAAGAACCTGAGATGAAAGATATGTTTAAGACGACTTGTGACTCTCCTGATCATGGATGGCTTTCTCGAGATGCTCCTTCCACATCTGCGGCTTCTCCTTCATCAGCTGGGAGAAGACATTGAAGCCATCCTGGAAGAAAGAGACTCAGCCAAAGCAACCTTTCACTCGCCTTGTCTGCCTTTCAATTCTCGTTCCCTTTACTCTTGATCTGATAAGTGTGCCACGCGTTTTTCTGCTCTTTCCACGTCCACAAGCTCGCTCTGTGCAATCGCTTGTGCTATTCATACGGATTCAAGTTTATTCGGGAATATAGTTCCCTTCATTTTCCCATTTTGCATTTCTGTGAATATAAATCCCTAATGGCAATACTTCTTGGTACTGGGGTGGCCTGCTGTGAAAAGAACATATGTGAATTTATTCACTAAAAAAGGTATTAAAATAATGTTTGCCTACGTTACTCAGAAAAGTGAAACAACGCCAATGTTCCACTTGCACGCCACCCCGGCTGTTGGCAGCATGTGATTTGTCACGTGGGTCTTCTGATAGGTAACACAATTTCCATAAAACGATCATCCCAGCTCCTTTAAAACGCTAATATTTATGGAATCAAATCTTCCCTTCTCATATCACGTCAATTGCAAACGTATGAAACAACTAAAACACGCCTCTTTGATTGTTTTCATATATGTCCGTGCATATCCAAGTATGCGACCACTTGAATAAACTAAATGAATAAAGAAATGGTATATCTCACCATGGGTTGAAAGGCGAGTTTGGCACGAGGACCCCACTGGAAGAAGACTTCATCCACTTCTCCGTCTGTTCGCTGTGTTGTAGCCAAGATCCACCCTGCAGAAAAAAAAAATGCATTTGTAAGATCTTTCAAACCATGATCATTAGCTGTTTAACAAGCCTTGCATGACGAATTCTCCTTTTGGTGCTAAAAGCTTAGAGGGGGTTCCAAGAGGAGTCTGCACATCCGGACGGACACCCAGTTTTTCGAGATAGTCCCAGAGCATTTGTGAGGGGATTCGCTCATTCTCTGTCACAGGATTCTTTGCAATATTGAGGAAGTTGAGAACCATCATAAGAAAGCCCATCCTTGCATCCTCCTGAACAGAATAAGATTCACTATAAACACAGGTTCCCCATTTGTTGTTTACTGACATTAATTGACTTCGCAACACCTACGCCTGGCAAGAAGTTAGTGATGAGATATGGGCGACCGGTTGAATCTTCTTTCAACTGAATGATGCAATAGACTTTAAGCACGCGAAAACGAACAATTTGGAAAACAGTCGGATTCTAACATACATTTTTGTTCCTTTGTTGAATCGGACTGAAATATTAGCGTTCACGAATTGCTATATCGCAGCCGTTAAATTAAGAATACTGAATACCTGACACCCAGTGATTTGTTGCAATGATGGAAGACAAGCACGTAAGTTGTCTCGATTGAACACGTTTCGCAGTCGTGGATTCTTGAAGGCGTTCCTGTGGGAATGAGCAGCAAGTATGGCCAAACCGAATTCTTCGAGCTTTTCTTCGGACGACTTATCCTGCGATAGTCATATCTTTAAAGAAATGTCGAAATGTCGTATGGATATCTTCGAAATGTCGTATGGAGTAACCAACATCATCTTCGTCGCCACTTCCTTTACTGTGATTTCGCTTCCGGCCACGGTGCTTTGACATGTTCTGCAATTATATAAAATAAAAATAAAAATCTCGAAAAAAAAAACTATTTGTGATTAACTCCATCAAGTTTTAACGCGGTAAAACTTACAATTTGAAACACATTTAGTGTTTTTGTAACAGTAACATAAAGGTAATTTTTGAGCAAATTCGAAAACAGCGTATTCTTCACACCATTAATAACCGTTCGCCCGTTTCCACCCAACTTATATTTTTCATCCACTTTCGGTTTTTTTTTTATTGAAGCAGTTTATTTACTTTTTAAAATTATTTATGTAATCTTTATAGGTTGAAATGCCGTCCGATGATGGCTTCCTTGATGTGACGGTATGTTGGAAAATTTTTTGTTGTTGTGTAAACAGCAACGGAATGTCGGTTTTCAGGATTTTGGTTTACACAGTCTACGCCGAGTACGAATTACTAACGAGAAATTTCAATCAAATGGACGACTCGCTGTCTCAAGTCGCTTTGGCATCGGAGTTGTCCTTCTTCCTTTCGGCAGAGTCTGCTCTTTCAACACGGCGGATGTCCACTCACTCAGAGCTTCTGCGAGTAACATCAACGATGAAGTCCATGATTTATGCTCCACAATATCGACCATCTTTGATCCGACAGTTAATCTTTGAGAAATTATGGATATGACTTCCAATACTTGTACAGTAGAAGTGGAATTGGAAAGATTTTAGTGGAGTCCCAGTTCGCTGCATTGCAATTGTGACGGTAGCTTCATTGCTGCTGCGGTTAACACTTCTAACGGCCCAACAGTCAACATTTTCGACATTCAAGCATTTTCGCCAACTTATTGTGGATCAGTACGCATTTTGTGAGATTCATTAAAATTTGGGCTTACTATTTAAGTATTTATAACATCTATTAGTTTGCTGAATAAGGAGGACTTGTGAGTTACGTTTAGATTGCTCCCATAACGAGTGTTCGTGTTAGTGCGGAGGCAGGCGCTGAAGCCAGCGTCCTAGAATGGAGTCCGACTTCTCCGGACATCTTCGCAGTATCTGCCACGGATCGAACTCTCATGACAGTCCAGATTTGCTTCTCGGTATCTATTTTTAGTTTCTTTTATTTTTGATCGAAATGCAATTTTTAAACATTTCCATTAGCAGTCATTCATTATCTCATATGGACTTTGAATGTTTCAGGAACTTGGAAAGTTCACGGTGATGAAGGAGGTAAAGCTGGGCGCAGTCGTTTGTTCGATTAGTTGGAGTCCGAGTGGGAAGCAACTCGTTGTAGGCGACAACTGTGGGAAGATCACTCAAATGAAACCGGAACTTGATGCAAGTTTCACGTTCTTACGATTAAGAAAGATGATATATTTAATTAAATCTAGAACAACTCATGCTGTTTCCTTCTTTCTTTTGAAATTGTGAATTCCTTGAGATTGTTCGGTCGACATCAGCACCCCCCTCGTGTGAATTCGCGAAGCCGTGCGTTGTCGGCCTTTGCTGGCTCTCCACCACTGAGTTCATCGCCATTTACGGGGATTCAGAGGGAAAGAAGATCGAGGCCACTATCATGGTCACGAAGAAGGCAAGTCTTTCTTTCCTTTCTAGCAGTCAAGGCGATCGTTTTTGAAGGATCAGCCAGTGACGTGGAAGTCCTTGTCCGAGCTGAATTACGTGAGCAGCAATTCTCCGCTGCCCATCAGCATTCCATGTCTCCCTCTTCTTGAACGGAACCTCGTATTTCTGGCATCAACAAAGTGCGCCGAATTGTCCGTTGTTGGCAAAGAAAGCGATGCATGGCAGGTGAACCATTCCCTTTGCTTTTTGACATTCAGTTCATGGATTGTTATTATGAAAGGTGTGGGGACTGGATGATACTTGCCGAGCTGACTTGCCAACCGACCGTGACCAGAGAGACACTTTCCCCGTTGGCGTCGCTCTGGACTTCTCTGCCCAGCATCAGATAATTCTTTGTGAGTCTACCTTTCTTTGCCTCATCTCTTCAAAGTCCTTTCCATTCAGCTGAGGACGGGGAGAAGAGGGCTCCGCCCTCTCCGATCGTCTTCATTTTGACTTCTGATGGCGTGCTTCTTGCCTTCCACGCCGTCACACACAAGCAACTGCCGTCTTTGCAAGTGTAAGCCAGATCACTTGCGAATTAAATATCGGAACAAGCTCTCATCCAAAACTGCGAATACTTTCAGAACTCCTGAAAGAGTTAACCCCTCATCAATAAAAGCTGGATATCCTCTCACTACAGCAGTTTCGGTTTGTTTTCGTCGTTGTACGATGCAGCTCTTGAACAGAAAAAAAACAAAAGAACAACATTGCTGCCTCGTAGGCTTCTTCCGTAACAGCCGAGACTGCCTCAAATGCTGGAGGGGGGCTGGAAGTGGCTTCCTCCACGAATAATGTGCTGGCTTCATTGGCGGCTGCTCCGATTTGCTCCCCGAACACCTCGAAACCTTCGCTTCCTTTCCCTGTTGTACCACCCTCTTCCACTCCCACTCAGGTTAAGTCTCTTTAATGGATTTCCATTCTTTATTTATCGATGTAAAAAAAATAGGCATGGAGTTCTCTAAACATTTTCACGAAGACTGAATTTCGTTTGGTTGAGTCATACATGAAATAAATATTTTGTAATTGTCAGAATGCTCAATTGATGGAGCAGAAGATTGGAGAAACGGAAGAAGCGAGAAGACGAAAGAGAGAAGAAGTGAATGAGAAGATGGCCCTGCTGAAGCAGAATTGGCTGGGACTTGAAGAGGAGACACAGAGACTTCAGCTATTTATTCTCTCCACTGCACGTGCAATTAAGCAGCTTGGTTAGTTCATTTATCCTTTGTCATTTCGTCAGTTCTTTTGTTCTGATCTTCTTTTGATATTAAGTTATGCCTGCTTGTTGCAGAGGGCTGTGTGGATGGCGGGCAGCGGGAGTTTCTTCCTGAAATGGCTGGAATCTTGGCTATGCTCAAAGTGGACCAGGAAGAAGTCATCAATGGCTTTCAATATACTCTCGAGTCTGCCAGGACCAAGTTGGATCTCGTGTCCGATGAGAACTTAATTGCCGATCTCAGGGATGTCTACGACTTTGACAAGGTACGGTAGTCCGTCCTCTTCTTCGTCACAATTGTAATTCCATAAAGTGTTCCAGGAACAATGCATGCAGAAGATCAAGGAGCAAATGTCTGATCTTCGAGCGAAGAGAGCAGCATTCGATAAAGAACTGCAACAGCTCGAACACCTTCAGGTTCTATTCTTTCATTGTGATATTTGTATCCGAGATAATGAATTGCTTTCAGTCGTTTCGAGTTGGGCCGTCGATGATTTCTCTGAATCGTGAAACAGAGCGAAAGCTGGAAACTGCCTTGGAGAGAATTCGTAATCGCACCCGGCACGAGAGTGAACGATGCCTTCATTTTGAACGAATGCTTAAGGGAATGCAGAGACAGAGCAAGTCAGATACACCGCTTATCGTCTTGATTATTCTGCTACTGCTCTCATATCATCTCTCTCTCTCTCTCTCTCTCTCTCTCTCTCTCTCTCTCTCGCTCTCCCCCCTCTCACCTTTTGGTGTAAGCTGCATGTAGTTGTAGTGGCTTTTAAATGTAACACTTAGCGAAAAATAATTCAGACCAAAGTCTCAGTCGGGCAGCGGGAAGGCAAAGGACGAGGGGAAAACCCCTCGGCGGACCATTCCGCACTCGGTCAACTCGGATGTCTACCTGACCGCTGTAGATCTCGAAACTTCTAATATTATTGCTCAGAAAAGAAAGCTCCGCGAGAAATTTGCTGTACGTTGCTGTTTTAGTGAGAGTTTGATCCTCTTCCTCGTTTAACACATATCTTATTCTTCTTGTCATCCCCCTATTTGACAGCTACGATGATTGCAGAAGCAGTCGCTGGACCTAAAGAAGCCGAGTCGTCCCGTGCCTGGGGAATCCTTTTCGACAGTCACTCCATCGAAGGACGATTTCAACGTCTCTCTTCTGGAGAGCCGCCTTCTGGAGATCACCTCTCCACGCAAACCTCTTCAGCTTCCTGATCTGAGTATGCTTTCAGTTGTTTCTTTTTTGAGTTTTTTTTTCATGTTCCGGTTGAAATGATAAATTGGCTATTGCAGCGAAGTTGTCTGTCCGCCCTGTTTCTGTGGCATCCGTGACGCCTTCTTCAGCTTCTTCTGTTCCCCATCCCTCGACTATTCGTATTTCTGCTCCGAAGCCAGCAGTGAAGGGGGCGGGAGTAATGCCGACTCCTCTTGCTTCCTCCACCCCTCTCCCATCCAAACAACCAATCGCACCCGGTTTGGCTCTTTTCCATCCATTTTTATTTTATTCTAACATTTTTAATTAAGCACCAATAAGTTTGATTAACAGCTCCATCGATCACCTCCCCTGCGTACGTGCCGAAGTTTGGCGGAGGCTCGAATGGGAACTCAAGTTCGTCTTTCACGTCTGCCAAGGCGCTGTCCCAGTCCGAGAAGTCTGCGTCCTCTCTTGTAAAGAGTGAGGGTTCCATCCCAGTCACTGCGACTGAGAAGGGGAAGAAGAGCGATGTTGCCAATTCACTCTTTTCCACGCCAGGTTGACACTTTTATTTGTACATCATAAATTGACATACTTATCTAGTGGCTGCTGAGGGTTCCGAGAAACTCAAAACTCCAGATACCGTCGATTTCTTCCGTGACAAGAGAGCGACAGCCTTCTCCACTCCAGGTTTTGTTCCTTGTCTCTTGTTTTGAATGTCGTTCAACAATGAGGTGAGTGTTGTAACAGCAGTCCCGAAAGACAACTCGGAGAACGTCAAAGCTCCCAGCACGCTCGATTTTTTCCGTCCCTCTGCAACAACGTCTTCCAACCTTGCATCAGGTTAGATTTTGAGTTTCATTAACCTTCATGTTTTTGATTGATGAGTGATATTAGTCTTGCGGAACGTGACTTTTCTGTTGAATGAATGACTTGCAGTCACTCCGAGCGCGCCTCTCTCCACTGCTGTTACTTCAGCCAATTCGCCTTCACTTTTCGGAGTCTCCTCGCCTTCTTCAGCTGCAGGTCATTTCGTGTTCCTCCTAATCCAAAATACTTTTATTGATCTCATTCATAAGCGTTTACAATCTATTGTACTTAGGTACAACAGCAGCGACTTTGCTCTCATCAACAGAGCCTGAAAAGACAACTGCATCTGGTCAGAGTTTCCCTTTCTCCGCGGTTGATATTTTCATTGATGGGTACACTGTACAGTGATAACGACGGCAGCTGCTGCAACTGTTGAATCTTCGCCGGTCGACTCTTCCATTTCCCAGCCCCAGAAATCTTCTGGCCTCTTTGGAACAGCGAAAACATCATCGAGCATATTTGGAGGAGCGGCCGGAATAGGCCAGTTTATTCGTTCGCTCACAGGAAGAAGTTCAAAAACGGCAACGGCTATTAAAAATATGTTTTTTTAGTTCCAAGAATTTAATGGTGTTTTTTGAGGTGGCTCTCCTGCGTCTGTTCCAAGCTCAACTCCTTCCATTTTCGGGGGTGCTACTGCCAAACCAGCTGGCAGCATCTTTGGAGGTCTCAGGTTTTTATTATATATGGTTTTTATTTTAAACTAACGAGTAACTGTAATGTTGTTGTTGAGGATCACCAGCCACGACGTCCACAACCTCTTCCTCACTCTTCGGCCAAGGAGGGGCAGCTACTGCAGGCTCCGGTTCGATATCCTCTCTAATTTATGCCCTGTCTTATACCCAAGCAAGCCTCTTGAGTATCTGCTAGTTTCGGTGGAAGCCTTCTAAGTGGAGGCGCCCCCTCTCCTCCGTCTGCTTCATCCTTCTCATTCAAGCCTGCCGCCTCTTCTGGCACTGCCAGTAACAGTCCCTTCAACTTCAACAAGCCTTCTGTCCCTGCACCCGGAGGTATCTATCATTTCCAATTGGACAACCGTTTTTAATACTTTGAATTCTTTGACAAGCCGATTTGTGTAAGCTCAAATGAACTGTTTGGCGTGCAGGGTTCGCAGCAGCAGCTGCGGCAGCAGCTGCTGCAGCCTCTGCTGGGGATGGAATGATGGAAGACGAGGGGGCAGCTGGACGCTCTTCCGCTCCATCCGGCTCTGTCTCTTCCATCTTTGCCAAGTCTTCCGGAGGGTTTCTCAGGTATCTCCAGTTATTACTCAAATGCATGATGAGCACAGTAAGTTCTTGCAGCGGACTTGGCTCTTCGAGTTCCTCTTCGACCACTCCCGCGAATGTTTTTGGAGGCGGTTCCTCGTTTTCACGAAGACTGAATTTCGTTTGGTTGAGTCATACATGAAATAAATATTTTGTAATTGTCAGAATGCTCAATTGATGGAGCAGAAGATTGGAGAAACGGAAGAAGCGAGAAGACGAAAGAGAGAAGAAGTGAATGAGAAGATGGCCCTGCTGAAGCAGAATTGGCTGGGACTTGAAGAGGAGACACAGAGACTTCAGCTATTTATTCTCTCCACTGCACGTGCAATTAAGCAGCTTGGTTAGTTCATTTATCCTTTGTCATTTCGTCAGTTCTTTTGTTCTGATCTTCTTTTGATATTAAGTTATGCCTGCTTGTTGCAGAGGGCTGTGTGGATGGCGGGCAGCGGGAGTTTCTTCCTGAAATGGCTGGAATCTTGGCTATGCTCAAAGTGGACCAGGAAGAAGTCATCAATGGCTTTCAATATACTCTCGAGTCTGCCAGGACCAAGTTGGATCTCGTGTCCGATGAGAACTTAATTGCCGATCTCAGGGATGTCTACGACTTTGACAAGGTACGGTAGTCCGTCCTCTTCTTCGTCACAATTGTAATTCCATAAAGTGTTCCAGGAACAATGCATGCAGAAGATCAAGGAGCAAATGTCTGATCTTCGAGCGAAGAGAGCAGCATTCGATAAAGAACTGCAACAGCTCGAACACCTTCAGGTTCTATTCTTTCATTGTGATATTTGTATCCGAGATAATGAATTGCTTTCAGTCGTTTCGAGTTGGGCCGTCGATGATTTCTCTGAATCGTGAAACAGAGCGAAAGCTGGAAACTGCCTTGGAGAGAATTCGTAATCGCACCCGGCACGAGAGTGAACGATGCCTTCATTTTGAACGAATGCTTAAGGGAATGCAGAGACAGAGCAAGTCAGATACACCGCTTATCGTCTTGATTATTCTGCTACTGCTCTCATATCATCTCTCTCTCTCTCTCTCTCTCTCTCTCTCTCTCTCTCTCTCGCTCTCCCCCCTCTCACCTTTTGGTGTAAGCTGCATGTAGTTGTAGTGGCTTTTAAATGTAACACTTAGCGAAAAATAATTCAGACCAAAGTCTCAGTCGGGCAGCGGGAAGGCAAAGGACGAGGGGAAAACCCCTCGGCGGACCATTCCGCACTCGGTCAACTCGGATGTCTACCTGACCGCTGTAGATCTCGAAACTTCTAATATTATTGCTCAGAAAAGAAAGCTCCGCGAGAAATTTGCTGTACGTTGCTGTTTTAGTGAGAGTTTGATCCTCTTCCTCGTTTAACACATATCTTATTCTTCTTGTCATCCCCCTATTTGACAGCTACGATGATTGCAGAAGCAGTCGCTGGACCTAAAGAAGCCGAGTCGTCCCGTGCCTGGGGAATCCTTTTCGACAGTCACTCCATCGAAGGACGATTTCAACGTCTCTCTTCTGGAGAGCCGCCTTCTGGAGATCACCTCTCCACGCAAACCTCTTCAGCTTCCTGATCTGAGTATGCTTTCAGTTGTTTCTTTTTTGAGTTTTTTTTTCATGTTCCGGTTGAAATGATAAATTGGCTATTGCAGCGAAGTTGTCTGTCCGCCCTGTTTCTGTGGCATCCGTGACGCCTTCTTCAGCTTCTTCTGTTCCCCATCCCTCGACTATTCGTATTTCTGCTCCGAAGCCAGCAGTGAAGGGGGCGGGAGTAATGCCGACTCCTCTTGCTTCCTCCACCCCTCTCCCATCCAAACAACCAATCGCACCCGGTTTGGCTCTTTTCCATCCATTTTTATTTTATTCTAACATTTTTAATTAAGCACCAATAAGTTTGATTAACAGCTCCATCGATCACCTCCCCTGCGTACGTGCCGAAGTTTGGCGGAGGCTCGAATGGGAACTCAAGTTCGTCTTTCACGTCTGCCAAGGCGCTGTCCCAGTCCGAGAAGTCTGCGTCCTCTCTTGTAAAGAGTGAGGGTTCCATCCCAGTCACTGCGACTGAGAAGGGGAAGAAGAGCGATGTTGCCAATTCACTCTTTTCCACGCCAGGTTGACACTTTTATTTGTACATCATAAATTGACATACTTATCTAGTGGCTGCTGAGGGTTCCGAGAAACTCAAAACTCCAGATACCGTCGATTTCTTCCGTGACAAGAGAGCGACAGCCTTCTCCACTCCAGGTTTTGTTCCTTGTCTCTTGTTTTGAATGTCGTTCAACAATGAGGTGAGTGTTGTAACAGCAGTCCCGAAAGACAACTCGGAGAACGTCAAAGCTCCCAGCACGCTCGATTTTTTCCGTCCCTCTGCAA
Organism: Allodiplogaster sudhausi; assembly: GCA_945643635.1. Taxonomy (NCBI): domain Eukaryota; kingdom Metazoa; phylum Nematoda; class Chromadorea; order Rhabditida; family Diplogasteridae; genus Allodiplogaster; species Allodiplogaster sudhausi. The sequence goes on from CALZFC010000087.1 coordinate 177,256, forward strand.
CAACGTCTTCCAACCTTGCATCAGGTTAGATTTTGAGTTTCATTAACCTTCATGTTTTTGATTGATGAGTGATATTAGTCTTGCGGAACGTGACTTTTCTGTTGAATGAATGACTTGCAGTCACTCCGAGCGCGCCTCTCTCCACTGCTGTTACTTCAGCCAATTCGCCTTCACTTTTCGGAGTCTCCTCGCCTTCTTCAGCTGCAGGTCATTTCGTGTTCCTCCTAATCCAAAATACTTTTATTGATCTCATTCATAAGCGTTTACAATCTATTGTACTTAGGTACAACAGCAGCGACTTTGCTCTCATCAACAGAGCCTGAAAAGACAACTGCATCTGGTCAGAGTTTCCCTTTCTCCGCGGTTGATATTTTCATTGATGGGTACACTGTACAGTGATAACGACGGCAGCTGCTGCAACTGTTGAATCTTCGCCGGTCGACTCTTCCATTTCCCAGCCCCAGAAATCTTCTGGCCTCTTTGGAACAGCGAAAACATCATCGAGCATATTTGGAGGAGCGGCCGGAATAGGCCAGTTTATTCGTTCGCTCACAGGAAGAAGTTCAAAAACGGCAACGGCTATTAAAAATATGTTTTTTTAGTTCCAAGAATTTAATGGTGTTTTTTGAGGTGGCTCTCCTGCGTCTGTTCCAAGCTCAACTCCTTCCATTTTCGGGGGTGCTACTGCCAAACCAGCTGGCAGCATCTTTGGAGGTCTCAGGTTTTTATTATATATGGTTTTTATTTTAAACTAACGAGTAACTGTAATGTTGTTGTTGAGGATCACCAGCCACGACGTCCACAACCTCTTCCTCACTCTTCGGCCAAGGAGGGGCAGCTACTGCAGGCTCCGGTTCGATATCCTCTCTAATTTATGCCCTGTCTTATACCCAAGCAAGCCTCTTGAGTATCTGCTAGTTTCGGTGGAAGCCTTCTAAGTGGAGGCGCCCCCTCTCCTCCGTCTGCTTCATCCTTCTCATTCAAGCCTGCCGCCTCTTCTGGCACTGCCAGTAACAGTCCCTTCAACTTCAACAAGCCTTCTGTCCCTGCACCCGGAGGTATCTATCATTTCCAATTGGACAACCGTTTTTAATACTTTGAATTCTTTGACAAGCCGATTTGTGTAAGCTCAAATGAACTGTTTGGCGTGCAGGGTTCGCAGCAGCAGCTGCGGCAGCAGCTGCTGCAGCCTCTGCTGGGGATGGAATGATGGAAGACGAGGGGGCAGCTGGACGCTCTTCCGCTCCATCCGGCTCTGTCTCTTCCATCTTTGCCAAGTCTTCCGGAGGGTTTCTCAGGTATCTCCAGTTATTACTCAAATGCATGATGAGCACAGTAAGTTCTTGCAGCGGACTTGGCTCTTCGAGTTCCTCTTCGACCACTCCCGCGAATGTTTTTGGAGGCGGTTCCTCGTCGTGGTTGTGGGGTGGTAATTCGCCCGGTAGCAGCAATGCCTTTGGCAGAAGCGGAGGGTTGTCTGCCGTGGCCGCCGGTCTCTCTTCCTCGTCTAACTACGCTTCTGCTGCCCAACAAGCTGCTTCCACTTGTCAGCCCCTTCATTGTCCTTCTTCCTACTCATTCCTTCTTCACGCAACTCCCCTTGAAGTGACTCAGCCGTCTTCGTCTTTGTTTGGCGCTGCTCCTCAGTTTGGTGCCAAACCGGCCTTCGGCTCGGCTGCCCCTTCCCAGAAACCAGCTTCGACCTTTGGCTCTGCGGCTTTTTCATCGTTAGGTTTTTAGCTAACAATCAAATTTGAGGTACATTTTGGTTGCTTTGCATTGTCTACCTCGTTAGTATACCGGAACAATTTGCAGATTCGCTGGAAAGAGTAGTGGATTTGGTCTGGGAGGAACAGCTGCTCCACAGTCGAGTACATCCATTTTTGGAGGTGGTGTTACTCAGCAGCCATCCCAGCCTTCTAACACATCTTCGATATTTGGAGGCTCTCAGGCCGCCAAGCCATCCAGGTACAGCATTCCTTTTTGTTCGGATATATTTTAAAATTCCGAAGTCGTATTGTATAATTAATATTCTTGAAGAGTTAAGGAAAAGAAAAGAGAAGTGTGAAATATCCTTTAAAATTATTTACATTTTCTTCATGTTTTCTAATAATGACCGATCTAAAAAGATATGTTTCAGCTTCACTGCTTGGCGATGAGTTCAGTGGCTTCTTGTGTAATACGAGTTCTTATCTGAATATTTGATTATATATATTTGATGCTGTTCTGTACTTGCACTGCCCGTGTTCACTATTGGGTTTGTTACTTGGATATTTTTGCTGCGCTAGGCTTTTATTGACATGCGGATAAAGCATGCTGACGATGTCGCATTTACTGTTGTTGTGAGTTGTAAAAGTGCTCTAGTTCATATCTCCGAAAGATGTTACTAAATTCCTTATTAGTTGGCATTTTTGCTTGGGTGGGTAAAGGCGGGGTTAAGATTATAATTAGTTGTGCTGCATTCGTATCAGTTGTTGCGAAACGGTAAATTGAGCGTGCTAATCTCGATTTGGCAACTATAAACGTGATTGAGTGTTCAACACGGGAGAGGAGAGTAGGGAGTGAGAATCAGCAGAGAGTCTGCAGTGTTTTGGTGCGGGATGCGCGCGCGAGGGCGCTGGCCGCTCTGCCCCCGCCGCTCCTTCAGTGCCAATGAGGCTGCCGTTGCTCTGCGCCCTTTCTACTTCGCTGTCCATCCCGACCGATTCGGGATGATGCCGATTGTCAGGTCGAAGAATGAGAAATCACTTCAGGTTCCTCATATTTATCCATCTTCGGTTGTCAGTCTTTCTGGTTATCACGTGGCCTGCTCCCTTATCAATGTTCCGGTTTCTACCTGAGATGGCGCTTAATAACGTTTTCCTTGTATTGCAAGTTTGTATGCATATGATGGTTGGAAGCTGCAGATCTTCAACGGCTTCCTGAATGATCTGTTTCCGCGGCCGACGATCTCTTCTCATCGGCCGATTCAAGTGGACTTTTCTATTGTTGACCGGACAAGCGGTTCTATCAAGGACATCTCGCTGAGTCTCGCCGGTACCGACCCTGTAAATATTGTCAGGTTTGTGAATTACGCTCTTCTCATCTACCGCAACACTTTTACCGTGCCGTTAGATAATTCGGGGTCTTAACCCGGCGTTTCATTACATCTTACATCTTGCCCTCGCTTGAAGTTCATAAAATTAGAAGAAATTTATTATTTTTTGCTCGTTTATGTCTTTTTCCTGGTCTCGAAAGTTTGTGACAAATATCTTTGTCCTTTGAAATGAAGTATATCCTGTATAATTTCCGAATCATAAATTAAGTCATGAGTTGTCCTGGCTTATTTGTGAGAAATATTGAATTCAAAGCGCACTTGTATATCTAATGTCTTGCTAATTATGCCGTTGTCTCGCTTTTCTCTGACTTCTATATCTCTCATCCCTTTGTTAAAATGGGGTGTTTAACAGGAGGGGCAGAGACTGGATCATATGGATAATTTTTTTGTGGTATGCCTTGTTCGAATGAAACGAATGACAAGTTGTGGATGCAGGCACGCCCTCGAGTCTTGTGAACTTCCTACAAACCAGCTACCTCCACCTTCTGCCACGCCGCACCCGTCTACCTCTGCATCCTCTAGTCTCGACTTCGTTGCGGAGTATCTAAAGAGGAAGAAGAAACAAGCGGGGAATGACGTAGCTGCTGTGCTGAAGAGAGACCGGCACGATGCACTGACTAAGGCTAAGCAGTTTGAGTTTGTTACTTTTCACGTCTAGGACAGTGGAAAGGAAACAGATAGCCTATAAAGCATTTTTGTAGAGTTACAAGGCAAACCTTGAAAGAGGAAATCGAAGACATCAAATTGCGCACTGGGGTAAAAAAGGTTCGTTTCAACCTATCGTTTTGTACAGCGATGATTAATGGTTAAGTAAAGTGAAGAACTACGAACACTTTGAAGAAATGCAGTGGAGGTAGAATAGAGGTGTTGGAGGTGACGTGGCAGATGGATTGGGCGGCCAGTCACATGCGACGTTGCTTGTCGGGAGTGCAGCGGCTGCTTGACCACGCCAGCAAAAGTGAGCGGGATCTCATCATCTGTACACTTCTCAACAATATTCTGAGGTCGTTTACTATTTACTGATTCGGATCTATGTTTTTCAACTATTTATCGATAACAATTTTCCGTGATCTTTTTTTTACAAGCGATTATTATTATTTAATTGGGTGGCGGTTAAAAACTAAAGTATTCTTGATTATGATCGTTATTTAAGTATAACATATTATGAGTGATTTGTGACTAGGTTTGGCCGTGGTTCCTTCATCTGCTGTGATGGGTCTGTTCAGTTTGGGGCCGACAATGTTCCAGAACAGTGGCAGCAGGTCTCACCCTCAAACTCTCTTCTCTCTTCCTCTCTCTGTCTCTGTCCCTCCCTCTCCCCTCTCTCCTCTCTCTCTCTCTCTCCCTATGTCTCTCTCTCTCTCTCCCTCTCAGTTCCCTTAAAGGTATGCTGTGAGGCGGGAGTACGCCGTCGCCAACTGGGAGTGCTGCAACAGACGGGAGCTGCCCTGTCAAGATTGCTTGGAGGGGCTGAGGTGCTAATGCGACCAGAGAAGGGCCTCGAACAAACTCTTCACCAACTCAGCTCGCTCCTCACTCGAATCTCCAATCGTCCCGCTGAAGATCGCATTCTTATCGCCAAGCTCGCTTCTTCCACTCTCGTCGAGGTCTCTTTCTCAGTTTCATTTAGATCGGTTGTAAGCTTTTTTCATGGGAATTTTTTTTGTGAAGATTGAAAAATATATTAATAAGTTCAGGTGATGACGTCATATGACGAGTTGTCCCTTGGGCACGACGGTCGCCTTTTCATCCCTTGCAACGTGGATGTCACTGCCCTCGTGTCCTTCCTCAAGGAATGGTCGGGCCAGTCAAGACAAGTCAATCAGAAGGCCATTGAAACAGCGGCTCTTCTCGAGACACGGAAGGTATATGTCTTTCTCGCTTGGCTTCTCTCTTGACATGTTGTTTATAATTATTTTTCCTATGATACCTCTTTATAGTCAGCGGTGGTTTCTGAGTTGAAGCTGGCGGGCCTGGACTGGGAGGCTTCTCTTCCTCTCCGTGGTGTTTTGGCTGCTCTTTCTCGTCTCTGCGACGCCCCTTCCTCTCTCACCGAGCAACTCCACTCTCTTCATCTCTCTTTCTCTGCCAATCCAACCGTTCACATTCGAAGTGATGGCAAGCTTTCATTGCCACTTGATTGGACTTGACCTCACTGACATATCGCTTCCTTAACCCTCCTTACTTACTCACTTTTGCTAGTCAACGACGTTTGTTGCTTGCTCACGGATATCTCTGTACCTATCGTCATGGAATAGAGGAATTGTACATAATATAAAATGAGAAATAATATTAAACTGATAAAAGATCGCATGAGTATTGTTGAGATATGAAGCGAATATGTTTGGAACATGAAAGTCTTATCTGAAAGGTGGAATGAAGAATGATCGCACGTGTTGCGTGACTGACTCAAATGCCGAAGGGCTGGAGGGCTCCCCTTTCAGCCTTTATCTTCTTTAAATATGGTGCGCTGTCAATCTTCATAGGAATCAAGTTTATACGTAGTGGTTACGCAAATTGATAGTGGAAGGTGAATATCTACTTGATTCGGGTGGCTATTACCGGTAACGACTGAGCAGCAACATCATGTAGAGATGGCGGAACACGTAGATTGTAGTGGTAGGAGAAGGCAATGAGGGATGAGTTCGCAGCTACGAAAAGGAGCAAGGGCCGGGCTGAAAGAGGTATTCATGGCATGTCTCATGGACCCGTAGAGTAGTGAGTGGATGAGTCATAGAAAGGTGCTGGCACTGCCATTGCACGCATTGGCCAGACTGGAAGCGAGGATGAGAGAATCGAGTTGTCTGTCTTCCCTGTCTCCGTCGTCCATCTGCATGTCGATGGTGTCATTCCTTCGATTGTCGAGGAGTCGCCCCCTTCCCCCGACCACACTCCTCTCCACACTCGCCGTCGCACTCTTTGCTGGCGAGCCAGTGGTTGTTCTCTCATTGCTGTCTCTGTCTCTTGTCATCATTGACTGAGTCCGCTTCACAATGCTCCTGAGTGTTCCTCTGCCTGCGTAGTTCTTCTTGAAACAGGGGAACTTGAGCAGGAAGGTAGTTCGGTAGTCGGTCGAGCATGCACAGAAGACGTAGAATTGAGAGGCGTGGTTCGTGATCTCCAGAATGTTCGCGACGGCGCGGAATATTTGAAAGTCTGGTCGCTTCTTCAGTGTCTGAGATCATTTTGTTTTAGGTTGAGGTGGAGCCATGAACAATAGGAGCATTTTAAAAATGAGATATGAAATAACCTCGTTGATGAATAGAAGGTTGATTGCAGCCGGGATGTTACATATAAAGAACATGACGACAGTTCCTCCGAGCATGTAGAGGAGAGTGTCATCCTTGCCGTTCGTTCCCTCGCTCTTCCGCTTCGTCAACTGGACGAACATTCGTTGTCTCCTCCGAAATGCCAGCATGATCTGGACGTTCAGAACGCAGAGCACTATGATCGGGCCAAAGCGGAGAAGAGTCTCGCGCGTCCACTTATAGATCTGTAGAAGGAACTCATCACTTAAACAGTCGTCTCTTTCTCCCTGATTTTTCCTCTTTTTCTCTCGCTCTCTCTTTCTTTCTCTTTTTCTCTCTCTTTTTTTTCTCTTTCTCTGTCTCATCCTCACTGTTTCTCTCTCTATTTCCTTCATTTGCTCTCTTGTCTTTCTCATTTCTCTCTCTCTCCCTCTCTCTCTCCCCCTCTCTCTCTCCCTCTCTCTCCCTCTCCCTCTCTCTCTCCCTCTCTCTCGCTCGTTATCCTTTTTTTTCTTGTCCCCCTTTCCCTCTCACGTCATCTTCTTTTTTTGCTTATGACGATAAACGTACCGCCCAGCCAAAGGTTTTGGCAATCTCGCTGTCGCCGACGCTGTAGGTGGTTGAATTGTCGGACGGGCTTACTTGAGGATACGCTTTGTATCTGCCTATGCCATAGGGTAGATAGAGAATGGCGGGGAGAACGTAGGCAAGGATGATAGCCTTTGTGGCTCTTTGTGGGGAATTCCATGCCCGGAAATGCATGGGAAAAATGATTGAGATATAGCGCTCGAGTGAGAGAGCCACAACGACAAAGACTCCGGTTCCTGCAGAGCAAAGACTTGACAAGAGCACTAAATTGGTAATATGGAAAGCCAACCTAACGCCCAGTTGATGAGTGTTAGCATGAGATGTGTGCGGTAGAATCTGTATGCTGCGTACTGCTCCATCTTGAAGCCAGCATTGGAGATGATTTCGAGAGAAACAAAAACGAGGACGAAAAGCATGCAGAGCAAGTCTGCGACCGCCAGAGCTCTAAGATACATGTAAGACACGGCTCGCAGTCTTCTCGATGCAAGCACAGCGAGATTCGTCACGTTACCAATCACGCCCAAGACGCAGATCACAGGCAACACGTAGCAATATGCTATTGTCGCAACCTTTAATCATCTTTGCTGGCCTAATGAAAGAAATGCATTTATACAATCTGAGGCTAACCTGGGCGGCAATATTAGGCGGTGGTGGTGTGGAACTGGACATGGAGACTGCTGTTGGAGGTATTGTAGTGGCTATCGGAACTGTTCCACGACTCATGCTGAATTATCGAAGGTAGAAGGTATTATATGCAGTTATCTAATGCTTGATTTCGTCTAGAGGGCAACGCACAAAGGGCGACGAGCAATTTAGCGGATAATGGGGAAAGATGTGAGTGTTAAGAAGGGTGGATGATGAAAAGAAGAGATTGGAAGTCGCGCATCGAGTGGTGAGGATGTTCGAGGAGGAGAGAGTCTAGAAAGGGTGGTGAGGATGCTCGAGGCACCAGTGCAGCGAGTGGCGCGGGAGGGGCCATGCTCTGCACCGGAAGCTCATTCTTGTGCGTGTTGCTCTCCCTCTTCCTCTTCCTATACGGCCCGATCTTTTCCACTCTTTCATGCTCTCGTTAGCAATTCCCGACATTTAGAGCGGTTTTGTTGTGTGAGGATGCGTCTTCTGAGAGGAGACATCAAGTTAGAATCTCTGCCTCGCGAGTCTAAGAGTGCTGAAGCAGTCAAATTCCATTGTGGTATTCAGGGTTTCTGATGTCTGCCAGATTCTTGGAGCCCCTTAGTGAAGGACTAGCATACTTTCGCCCCAGAGTGGCCAACTAGTTCGTGGAATACGGTAGCATATAAATGAGGCTGCATGCGCAGAATGCTTTGTTTAAAGAGTATATTTGCCGACATACTTTGATCTCATACATATTAAATTGGTGGGAGCTCATTCCTGGCTACCGGCCTCTCACGCATACAATGTGCATCTCACGCGGGGAATGACATCTTGAGACGAAATTGGATGACAAACGATGTATTTGCCTAAGCAAACACATCATCGTTACTTTCAACAGATCTTATCTGAGATAAGTCACACGTCACATTGTTATCCATTCTCAAGTTGTCTGCTTATTCTTTACAGATGGCGGAAGAGGAAAATGAAGTTGGCCTGCCCCAGAAAGGACTCAACATGATCATTAAGGTGAGCAGAGTTCTTCCTTAATGAGGTATATCACTTATGAAGAGGAGTAAGCGATTATGAAGGCTATGGTAGATCAATTATTAAGTGATAATGAAATGTAAGCAGATGTTTACAGGACGTCATTCCAGAGATGAGAATCGCGAATGAAACACGTGAGCTGTTAAACGCGTGTTGTGTCGAGTTTGTGAAGCATGTTGCACGGGAGGCACAGAACATCTCAGCCACTGACCAGCGGAAAACCATCTACCACGAACACGTACGCAAAGGTACTCTTTCATTCTCAGAATACAACGGGTTGAGAAGATGAAGCGTGCCATGTTCAATTGGATTAGTCAACTTCTTCGGGCATAGCGGAGACTGTTTATTTTAGTTGCAAACATTTTGTTTCTTGTTTCAAAGTGCCTTTGCCATATATTATAAACATAATCGCAATTAATTTCACAGAATGATTAATCGCCAGATGTGTCAAGCTTGTAACGACAAGATGACATAATATAGACGAGGAGTGGGATTGCGGAAGTAGGAAAGTGGATGCGCGAGGGAATGGAGAGAGAGAGAGAGAGAGAGAGAGAGAGAGAGAGAAAGGAGAGTTGGAGATGGGGAAGAGAGTGACGGTGAGAGGAGAGAGAGAGAGAGAGAGAAAGGAGAGAGGGAGATGGGGAAGAGAGTGACGGTGAGAGAGAGAGAGAAGGGCTACGAAGCTAACAATGCGTGAGGATCCTTAGCAAGTGAGCAGAAGAGAAGTGAATAAGATGAAAACAGTCGCTGATTAGCAACATTAATTTGTGTGTTCTGGCTGGACAGCCGCTGGTTACGTTCTAAATTTAGTGGGCATTGCTGTTACTCTTGGATTGGACGCAGTGCCGAATAGAATGGTTATTTGAGTTGACTAGATGTCCTTAGGAAGAGAAGAGAAAAGGATGACTTGAGCTTCATTCCTTCTGCCTCTTCTCCTCCTCCTGTCTAAGTATATTGCATCATAATCCTACTCTCCACAACTTGCCTCACTTTTTGATTAGAAATCCATACGCGTGCGCCATAAACAATTGGATAGAGAGTGGAGGGCAGGAGGAGGAGATAGAAATAAGGAAGAGATGAAATGAGAGGGGATTAATGAGGAGAGCGAGAGAGAGATAGAGCGGCGAGAACATAGGCTGGCCAGTGTAGGCGCGGCAGATGTAACTAATGAGAGATGCAGTGAGAGAGAAGGAGAAAGGGCGAGAGAGAGTGAGGGAGAGAGCGAGAGAGGGGAGGGGAGAGTTAAAGGGACTCTAATCCGTGGATTGATATCCACATCAATGTCGTTTTCGGAATAGTTCGTGCAGATCCGCCAAGAATCCTTAGACGGCAGCACTTCGTGCGAGAAAGGGCGTTGCTAGAAAGGCTCGTGGCAACTCGAAGATGAAGGCGCCCTCATCTTCCGAAGTGCCAATTCAGAAAGAACAGTACAGAATACTTGTTGTGAGAATGACGGAAGAGGAGATACTTCTTGCCCCTTCTTTGCTTTCCAGTCAGCCTGAGGTCTTCTCTCTTCTCTACAATTAGTCGCGATCAACGAGTCCATGAATACACGCAACTCTGGCACCCCTAGTGAACATTTTGCCATTCCTGTTCTCATTTTCTCTGTCTCTCTATCTCTCTCTCTTTCTCTCTCTCTCTCTCTTTCTCTCTCTCTCTCTCTTTCTCTCTCTCTCTCTCTTTCTCTCTCTCTCTCTTTCTCTCTTTCTCTCTCTCTCTCTTTCTCTCTCTCTCTCTCTCTTCTCTCTCTCTCCCTCTCTCTCTCTCTCTCTCTGTCAACCTGCGGAAAATGTACAAGGGTTCGATGAGACGGGTGTTAGTGTTCAAAAGAGAATACTAGTTATCATAGAAGGAGACAGTCTCCCCCACCCCTGTGTTGCGTGCATCATTCAACGGCGGCCTCTGAGCACCTTCGTCACCCTCCTCCAACTTCTATATATATTTCGTTCTGCTTCCCTTCGTCCCTTTATCGAAGTCGATTCCTATGTCATCGTTGCATATTTCGCATAATGAAAATGATCTGACATAAAAAAATAATAGTTGAATTTGATAACGTAAACTGTCGGAAACAAGGAGAACTTAGAAGCATTAAGGAAGATATTGACTACCATAATTAACAGTTGTTGAGAGAGTTGAGAAAGTGTGTGAATGAGTAAGAAGGAGATGAATGAAGAGTTCGTTGCAGCTTTGTCCAACTTGGCCTTCCCCTCTGACTACATCGAAGCAGCGGATTCCGTGTTGGGAGAGTGCAAGGTCGCAGCAGAGAAGAAACTGAGACGGAAGAATTCCAGACTCGACAAATGCGGAATCCCAGAAGAGGAACTCTATCAGATGCAGCAAGAACTCATTGAAAAGGTCCTCGTTTGGCTCTTTCATCCCTTCTTTTCACACAACATTCTATTTGCCATTCTGATGAATAGCAAATAAAAAATATAGTCAAAAACTTTTCCCGAAGCCATGAATTTTCTCCTAAGTTTGGTTGCATGGGACGTCTTCAATCTACTGCTTATAAGGCTTGCTGATCTTGCGGAGGCAGAGTTCCAATTGTAAGTTAGCCTGGTGGTGTTGTTAGAGTTCCAGCGAGTGTGTGTATGGGGAGGGGGGAGAGAGAGAGAGAGAGAGAGAGTGAGAGAAAGAGAAGAGAGGAGAGATGGCGGAATTAGTGGAATTGCACAATGCAACTGCACGACTAGCAGTTGTTGTGCGCCCTGATGTTATGAGATGTCAGGACCGACTAGGTTAGCTGCCTGTCCATTTGGTCTTGCAAGCTTCTCTTCTGGTTAAGACCACGGCCTACTAAACAAAACAAAGAAATAAGCTGCCATTAGAGGGCCAGATTGGCGGAAACATGTTCCTCATCCTGGTCACTTTCTTCGGGGAATTCTGTTGCGCAGGCTTATTCAGCTGTTTGTTCAATTTACAGCGAGCGACTCTCTCATTCGTAACAGCGAAGGAAGAAAGTGCAGAACTAGAGACTGCCGGAGAGAGACAGAGCAGCAGTAAGATATTGGGAGAGAATACCGGCAGAAGAGAGAGAGAGAGAGAGGAGTTGCGAGAGCGAGAGAGAGAGAGAGCGAAAGATTGAAGATGGCAAAGGAGAAAGGCTGCGAGCAAGATAGAAATAGAAATAAAGGGCGTTATAACAGAGGCATCCGCTTTCTAGTCTTTCTTCCCGCATGTCGAGGAGGAATTAGAAAGCAGAACATAAATTGGATGTCGGATTGGATGGCCGACATCACATTATGGCGCCCAGAAGTAGCGGCGGCTTTCCTCTCTGAATCCTTCTGCCTTTCTATCACTCTATCACTCTGATTCTCTTTCTACCTCTTTATCACTATCTTCATCTCTCTGCTCCTTCTCCTTCTCCGATCCAATCTCTAGCTTTCTATGAGCAATCTCTCCGAATTTTTGCATGCATTTTCGGGAGCCAGAATTTGGTGCTTTTCAGTACTTCGCACCTTCAAGCGAACACTAGCTAGCTGCGTCTTTTTGCCCAGAGTTTTGCTTTTTCTCTTTTTTCGAGCTTGGAGAGTATCGAAAAAGGCATAAGAACTGATGTAAAAGAAAAGACTAAAAGTTGCGGCATTCTTTTGGTGTCCTTGCCGACGAAGAACGAAAAGAAAGAAGAAGAAGAAGACGGCTGCCTATGAGCTTGGCTGATTCCCTCCGTAATTTTCCTTGTATCGAGTGAAATTGATAAGATAACTGAAAGATAACTGAATGTGCAGAATTGAGAAGCTAAGAGATGGACGTGGTATTGGATATCTTTAAATATAGGGGAAAAGCGGAAAAGAACATCCCAGGCACGAATCTGAATTGTTGATACACGCGAGAAAAATGCATTCATGAACAGTGAACAGCCGTATTTAGTGAAGCGGTCAAATGAATTCTGAAAAGGCAAAAATTTGGCGGAAATGGGCGAAAAGAGAAGGAGCCCGAAGAGACGAAGAAAATTGGACGAGGCGGGTCGAGGCGACTGCCGTGCAGTGCAAAGCAGCAAAGGGCGAGGAGGTTGCGAACATCTTCACTAACATATTCCGGCCAAGGGAAAGAAAACTAGAGTAGGTAGGTTAAGGGAGCGATGGGAATGAGAGAAGGTTGGGAAAGAGACAGGTAGGAAAAGAGAACGAGAGAAATAGAGAGACCGAGACAAAGACATAGAGAGAGAAGGGGAGAAAGAGAAAGAAAGAAAGAAGAGATGAGAAGGAGTTGGAGAGAGGAAGACCGACGAACTGTGTCGTTGTTTGCGACGTAGACATGCCTGACGCCGCTTCTCTCTCTCTCTCTCTCTCTCTCTCTCTCTCTCTCTCTCTCTCTCTTTTCTCTCTCTGTGTCTCTCTCCCTCTCTTTCTCGATACAATTCATCTGGAAGTGCTCGGAGGTCATCGCGAATGCCCATTCGGACTTGGTTAAATCCGTGCTTATGTCGCCACAACTCCTTGGCAGGCGCCCTTTTCTCCTAAATCCATCCATTCGTTTTGTCTTGTTTTCTCTTCTAATTTGCTGTTCCTCTCAACCCTTTATTTTTTCCCATTCTCACCCATCTCCTCCTCCCTTCTCTCGCTCTCTCTCCTCTCTCTCTTCTCTTTCTCTATCTCTCTATTCTCTCTCTCTCCCTCTCTCTCTCGCTCTCGCTCTTTCTCTCTCTGTCTCCTCTCCTGCCCTTTCTCGTTCTGTGCCATCTCTCTCTCTCTCTCTCTCTCTCTCTCTCTCTCTCCTCTCTTGCTCACACATACTTTCTTTTTTATGGCGCTCACCCAAAAGCTCTCGTTGACTTTCCTGACGACGACAGATTTCTCTCACTAGTTCTCGTTCGCGAAGAGTGTAGGAGATGTAAAAAGAAGACGAGAGCATTCTTGTTAATTCTTTTTGTATCTCTCTCTATTGTTTCTATCTCTCTCTCTCCCTCTCTCTCTCTCTCTCTCTCTCTCTCTCTCTCTCTCGCTCTCTCTCTCTCTCTCTCTCCCACTCTTACTCCCCCTCCCCCAAATCGCTTTCTTCTCCAGTTTGTCTGAGAAAAGGCAGCTCGGCCAGGGGCATCCCATGCTGTTCTTGGTTTTCACTCATCAACACTCATTCTAAAAGCGGAGTAGTAGTAATGCACAATGGAAGAAGGCTTAACTACTTTTATCCCTCTTCATTATAAGGAAATGCAGACGAGCAGGGAGGTTGGTTCACTCAGACTCATCTCTTCGCCTGTTTTCTCTTTCTCTTTTTCTTCCCTCTTTCCAATATGGAAGCATTCTGATTTTTCGCATTATTTATTAATACACGACTTGGACAGCAGCGAGTATTTTTTTCCCCTGATTTCTAGAGGGGTAGAGTTTAAAAAAGCGCAATGAACATAGCATGGGAAGAACGAACTGATATGAGAGGGAAATAAGAGGCGGGCCAACTGAAATGCCTTTCAGGCTCGCAGGGAACAGGCGGCAGCGGCTGCCATGGCTGCTCAGATGGCTGGGCATCTCGGAGAGGGTCAGCCTCAGCCTGTCGGGGTGTCTCCTTTAGTGTCTGCGTCTCTCACGGTCTCCTCCCCCTCGTCTTCCTCTTCGAGTCTTCCTGGCCCCGCCCCCCTCTTCGCTCCCTCTCATAACGCAGACGATGAATACGACACGTGAAATGGCTTAGGATGGGGAGAGATTTCTGGCCGATTGATTGGAGCGGAGATCCGCGAGGGAAGAAACTGCCATCATCCTCATTTCCCCTTCCTCCCCACTCTTTCTTCTCCTGTTCATGTCTTCATTCCCTCATTTCTCTTCGATTCCCTCATTCATTTTCTCAGTCTACCGTCATGAAAGCGGAAGAGAAAGAGAGAAACTGGACGAGTCGCTACTTTTTGATGGTAAATTGCCGACGCTGTGCAGGAAGTAATGCATTATTCTTGTGCAATTTCAAATCAAGATCCTTATTATTTATTATCGCTGTTAAATTGTAAGAGCATAATCTAGACAAAAAATTCCTTGAGGAATATGTTGATAATCCTTTGTGCTGTTTATCACCGCTTATGAGAATAGTGGATAAATGCTATGAGAAGCTTATTATTAGCTGACGGCAGCGTGGCAGTGAAAATGGCTGAGTGAGTGAGTGAGAGAGAGAGAAAGAGAGAGAGAGAGAGAAACTGCGTGAGCGAAAAGTGGAAGTGAAAGAAGAAAGTAAATCACAGACCAGATGAGAAAGGCACATTTAGTGTCAAATAAGTGACGATGCAGAGGTTACCGAAACACTTATCCATGGAAAGCAAAAGCATTCCATGGATAAGTATCTATTACGAAGGGACTAACTGTAAGAGGCTAGAGTGGAAGAACACTTCCCTACATCATACATCAGTGGGCACCAAGGTACGCAGATCCACCAGAGAAGACTTCCAGGCATGGCTAGGCTGTCTCCCATATCCTCGTCCTCTCTCCACTGGATCCTCCGGCCATTCCGAAGTCTCTGGAGGAGGAGTCTGGGGACAGTGCTCCACGTCTGCGATTATTGATACCGACAGAATGAACTTGTCGCTGCAAGAAAATAGAATCTGAAGAGAGAGAAAGAGGGAGAGAGAGAAAGAGAGTGAGAGAGAGAGAAAGAGGGAAAGAGAGACAATGGTGAAGAGTGTTGGAGATGTAAAAAGAAGACGAGAGCTGGAAGGAGAGGTAGGTTGCAGAAATGGCTGGAAAGCTGTGTCAACTGCAGATTTACGGTTGAAGTGCACGTGAATTGCAGATAGCTCGATTGCCGCAAAATTGTAATGACCCGCAATTGAAAAGAGAGATATTACAAAGAAGGAAATGAACGTGTTTAATATAAATAGAGAATTATTCTATTAGGGCACGGGACGGCTCTGAAGACATCTTGATTGATGTCTCTCGAATTCCACTGCCAAATGAAATGGATAGTACGCACTTTCGCCCCAGCCTCTTAGGCCGTCTCTGACACTCTTCGCCAATATCCCGCTTCAGTGCTCTGGGGGCAACCACTCCCTTACTTTTTCTCTTTCACGCTCTATTTTCTAAAATCCTATTTCTCTCTCTCTCCTCTCTCTCTCTCTCTCTCTCTCTCTCTCTCTTGCTTCTCACTTACACTCTCTGTGTCACCTTCGTTTTGTCTTTCTCCTCTTTTTTTCCTTCTGACCAATGATCATTTCGGCCAATATATAAGGGCATAAAATTTTATGGGAATGTCGATTCTCTGTCTTCCATTCGGCGTATTTTTGATGTTTTATTGCTCGCATGTTTTTTCTAGTGGTGTTCAGAAGTTCTGGACCAAGTGGCTGCTAAAAGTTTTGAATGGGGAACATGAATTTCGACGATTCCCGGAAGGGAGCGAAGGTTGATGGGCAACGGATAATTGTTGGGCAAACAAAAGATTAACAAGTTCTTACTTAATTAGAAAATACAGCTATTATCTGTGCGAGAGAGAGATGGAGAAAGAGAGAGAGAGAGAGAGAGAGAGAAAGAGTAAGAGTGAGACAGCAGGGTGAGCACTGACTTGGGATCATACTTCCTGCAGAGAGCGATAAGAGAAGGATCCTTCCTCTCCTGGACGAGAGCGGCGACGGTGTAGTAGAAGAGGAGACTGGCTGGTTGGAAGGCAGCCAAGGCCTGCCAGCCTCGACTCACATAGGCCTGGAAAGGGTAGGAAAGGGTCATGCTGAGAGAAGGTAACTACTGAACCTGTGCGAGATGGGGAGAAGCCAAGCGGATGTTGACGGATCCTCTTCCACGAGCTGCGAACCCCTCCCTCGCCACTCTCGACATCCACCATTGTGCTTCGGTATCCGAGCGAACCTTGACGAGATCCAGTTGAATAGAAAGAGAGGAGGCAGTTAACCAAGAAGAGACCTTCATGATGACATCCTTGCAGAGAGTGTTGATCCTTGCGAAGGAGCATCGAGAAGAGTGCTTCGTCCAGTTATTCACTCTACATTCTCTGCTGCAGTAGTAAGTGTAGCAGTGCTTGCACGACACGTACGACAGTCGAGCAGAGGACAACTCGCGTGTTCGGTGGCAGTACGAACAACGCACAAACAACTGCTCTGACTGCAACACATCTAGATCACTCTCTACCACCCTAGCTCTCTCTCTCTCTCCCTCTCTCTTCCTCTCTCTTCCTCTCTCACTCTTCCTCTCTCTCTCTCTCTCTCTCTCTCTCTCTCTCTTTCTCACACTTTCTCTATCTCTCTCCAGCTCCTGCCAAGTCAAGGTATTGCCTTGAGAAGTTGCTCTGCTCGTTCGGGTCTCTTGATGACTTGATCCATGAGCATGTAATTGTGTGTGTAGATGGAGGGCCCGTCATGGTTGCCTTCATAGAGATGATCAGCCAGGGGCAGACTGAAATCAGCACAGAATATAGTAGGACATTTTCTGTTTAAGTTTATCTTATTCACTGAGATATGGAGAGGCTGTAAGAAATAGTTGCAAGCACGAAATGAACAAAGAGGAGGATTAAATTACAGTAGTAAGGAAGAAAAGTATGGTAGAGATAGAAAACTATTTCTTTCTCTCACTCTCTCCTTTTCTCGCTCTCGTTCTCTCTTTCTCTTTCGCTCTCTCTCTCTCGCTCCTTCTCTCTCCCTCTCTCTCTCTCTCTCTCTCTCGTACTCTCTCTCTCTTTTATGCGCTATCTCTCTCTCCCTTTCTCTCTCTCATTCTCTCTTTCTCTTTCGCTCTCTCTCTCTCGTACTCTCTCTCTCTTTCTCTCTTATGCGCTGTCTCTCTCTCCCTTTCTCTCTCTCGTTCTCTCTTTCTCTTTCTCTCTCTCTCTCATTCTCTCTTTCTCTTTCTCTCTCCTACTCTCTCTCTCTCTCTCTCTCTCTCTCTCTCTCTCTCGATCTACCTGGTATCCTCTGGGGGTGGAGGATGGCTGGGCGGTGTGTCATGGAAGATACTGTCGAGTACCTCTTCCAGAGTCACTCTCCCTCCATAGCGAGCAGCAATTCCTCCAGGTGCTAGAATGTGCCAGTTGATTGATCTTCAACCCAGAAAGAAGTATTCTGAGTGTCTAACGAGAGATTTCTGGTGTGATAGGTGGCTTCTTGGCGCCGACAAAAGTGTCAGCGACCTCGATGACCCTGGAGCGGCGACTGCGGGTGGCGACTTCCCAGGTATCCGGGACAGCCGAGACCGTGTAGCCGGGCAGGGTTCGGCCACTCACTCGCTCATTCCGGGATGACACCATCTAATCATAGGATTGGATGTTCATTCCATATCCTAGATAGTCATTTCAGTTGAAAAGAGAGAGAAACCTCCTGAGACTGAAACCGGCGATGCATCGGGGCAGCCGCTTCTTCCTTTAAAAGAACCAATCCCTTCTGCCTTGTAACCATTTCGATCATTCTTTGTGTTCATTCCATGCTGACATGCTTTGGATGGCGACAGAGGGAGAAGAAGCTGTCAAACTTGAACCAAAGCAACAAAGGTTTACCGTTTATTGATTACTCGATATCCTGAGCAAAGTGAAAGCGACAAGGTTGAGATATGAAGGAAGTTGTAGGCAGCGATCGCAGAAGGAAAGAGAATGCAAGACAACAAGGGAAATTCATTCAGTTATGCTATCTGCAGAATGAGTATGATACAACACATGTAAGGCAGATAACGGATCACGAGGAAGTTAAGTTCAGGGAAGAAAAGGAATTCATGCCGCGGGGAGGAAGGCAAGAGAAAGATGCAGCACCAAGTCACACTCTTAAGCAGGAAAACGTGCAGAGGAAGGGAGCAAGGTTCACAATACAAAGGAGAAGTGATATGATGTGACAGAAGGTATAAAGAAGAGGAAGAGTAGTAGCAGTGGAAGGAGGACAGAGAAGGGAAGAGGGAGAAGCAGTGCCTGGACTCTAAAGTGCAACAACCTGTCGATGCACTTGCGTGGTCTGCTCAGCCACTCCAGTCTGGTGCAGACTGGAGCGACTTCGTCGGAGTTCCTCGATCTCATCCTTGTACCGGTCGAACATCCCGACAGGGAGATCAGCTCCGCCCGAGGGAGAGCTGGCTTGGCCAGGGGCATAGCCACCAGCCATGTAGGAGAAGGGCTGAGAGAAGCGGGCGGAGTGGGAAGTGGAAGGGGAGTAGGCAGGAGGGGCCTGACGAGGCTGCGTCATCGCATCCAAGTCTGTTGCTCGTCCCGTGGGACGGCGGTTCTCACGGTACCTTAATTAAGAGAGAGAGAGAGAGAGAGAGAGAGCGAGAGAGAGAGAGAACAGAAAGAGAGAGAGAGAGAAAAAGAGAAAAAGAGAGAGAGAGACAGACAGAGAGTGAGAGAGAGAGAGAGAAAGAGAGAGGGAGACAGACAGAGAGAGAGAGACAGAGAGAGAGACAGAGACAGAGAGAGAGAGAGAGAGAGAGTGAGAGAATAAGAAGAGGTGATAATGAGTATCAGAAGTATGGATGCTAACCAGTCGGGCACATCAATCTTCTCAGTTGACTTTCTGAACCTCAGTTCGTGCTCGGACACTCTGGGAGAGCCCTCATCCAGTCCAGTCCTCGGTTGCTTCTGCAGTTCGTTCTCTGGAGCGATTGTTTCCTCTCGGCTCCTCAACGAATACCAGTTCAGTTCTATGCTCTATTTCAAACACCCTCCTATCGTGTACTTGTAAGTCGCATTAGCTTCTTCTAATTGTTTTCCACCCCATCCGCTTCCCTTCCCCTCTCTCTCTCACTCACTCACTCTCTCTCTCTCTCCCTCTGTTCCAAAACTAACTTCTTGTCCATAAGATAGTCTGCACTCTTGCTCCTGGTGTGCACAGCCCCGGGAGCCTCGACTGCCTGCCAGTCACTTCTGCTATATCTGTTCTCCGCCAAGACTGAGCCGCTCCTTCGATGGATATCGTCCAGATTCGTCTCTTCCATCTGACAGCCAATTCACTTCATTGCCAAATATTCAACTAATTTGCATTTTTAAGGATCTGTAAGAGCCTTAGAAAGAGAAGAAGCAAACACCGAATTGTTAGAATTCTCGGAATGAAGGGAGAAAGCATGCAAGCGAATGTGCGAAGAAGAAGCGACAGAGAAAGAGAGAGGACAAGTGCGAGGAGAGGGAGCACTGAGAATGAGGAGGGAGAAAGGGATGGACTGAGAGAAAAGAGAGGGAAAGGAGAGAGTGACAGAGAAAGAGACGGTCTCGTCCTCTCTACCTGACGGAGGACTGAGGCCACTTCAGGTCTGCCCGAGTCGACGTCCGTCTCTAGGAAGCTGCTACTGTACTGGCGGTGGCGGGAGTAGAGATTCGGCTGGGAAAGGCGATTACGGTACACTGCATACTTCCTCTCTGTCTCTGCTAGAAGACGCTCGAATTCCTGCAGACAGGCCAGCTGCTGGGAGAGGGGGTAAGAGAGATGAGAGACAGACAAAGAGAGAGATGAGGAAAGACAAAGAGAGAGATGAGAGGGAGAAAGAAAACGAGATTAGAGAGGTGAAAGAAAGATGAGAGAGAGAGAAATGGGAGACAGAAGGAGAAAGAGACAGAGAGAGAGAGAGAGAGAGAGAGAGAGAGAGAAAGAAAGAAAAGAGAGAGAATAGAGAGACAGAAAGAAAGAGAGAGATTAGATTGACAGAACGAGAGAGAGATGAAGAAAGAGATGAGAGAGAGATAAGAGACAGAGAGAGAAAGAGAGAGAGAAAGAAAAGAGAGGGATTGGAGAAAGAGGGAGAGAGAAAGAGGGAGAGGGAGAGAGAGAGAGAGAGATGAGGGAGGGAATGAGATGAGGGAGGGAAAGAGAAAAAGATGAGAGAAAGAGAAAGAGAAATGGGAAATGGTTGGGAATAAGAGAGAGAAGGAATAAGCGAAGTAGGATGTCACAGGGCAAAACGTGAATGAGTGAGAGGAATGAGCAGGATAATGAACTTAGAACAGCACACTGCAATGAACTGAAGGGAAGACGCATCCATTCTCTCGCAACATTCAATGGGGGAGTTCAGAAGCGGCGACGGGACATGACGAAGAGAAAGAGGAGTAGAGAGAGAAGGGCCTGACCTGCCCGTAGGGGGAGGGACCGACTCGGGGGTACGGTAGATGCTCGAGGTCTCCTGGGCGGGTCGAGGAAGAGAACTCGCCGTCGTGGAACTTCTGGAGGAGTGGCCCTCGATACTGCAGAGGGCGGCGAGAGAGATCTTCTTCTGATTTGCGGAAGCGACTGCCGACGGCGTCTGCAAGATCCAATTCTCTCCGCTCTTCTTCTTTAACCTAAATCTCTTCCTCCGAATCCTTGGAAATGATTTGTTTTGCATAAGCTATTCCAGTGCGTCGCACGACTCCATCTCTTATTCCTCTCCTTCCATTATTGTCTATGCCACGAAAATGCTTCCAACAATCGGCTTATTCTCTATTTCTACACTGCTGCCCCGTTTTAAGGAGTGAGAGGAAGTTTTTGAAAATTCCAATTACCAAATGAGTTTGGACTCTGCTGAAAAAGAGAAAGTAGAAAGTTTGAAAGTAATGAAGTGAATATGAGAAAAGACATAAGAAGGAGCATGCATGTCCAGAAGAGAAGTGAGAGAATGAAGCCTTCCAGACTTGTGCATTCCATTTCCCCTTTCATTTTGAATGCGAGCAAGGACAGCGGACTCAGTCACGGATGGAACTTCTTTATCAGCCGAGCTAAGAATTCGAGTCCAGAGAAGAACAAGGAAAGAGAAGGACGAGCCAGGAAAGCCATTCAATTCACTCGGGCTAAGCGAACAAGCAAAAGGCCTCAGGCAACAAGAACCTCACCATCCGCAACCGTGTCCATTCACAACTACGCCACTCGCACTCTTCACCGCCCCCAGCATCACACAGGGAATTAGTGCAACGACAGAGAGAGAGAGAGAGAGAGAGAGAGAGAGAGAGAGAGGAGAGAGAGAAAGAGAGGAGGGAGAGAGAGAGGAGAGAGAGAAGAGAGAGAAAGACGCTAGAGAGTCGAGAGTGCAGAGTGGGCGGTCGCGCATGCAACGGAGCATTCTGGAGGTAGCTAGTCTATTATCACAAGGGATATTTACAGGAGGCAAAGGATAAAGGCAACTTTCATCTGTAATTTCGTAGGAAGTTTCAATGAATCCATTGAAGCCTACTAAAAGGGGAAAATCTGTCTCCTAATGTCAGCAAGACTAACAAGAACAGCAAAATAATTGCCTATGAGATGTTTTGGCACAGTGAACATTGGAAAAGTCAAAATGGGCTGATATGTTAATAAAGCAGGAAAGATATCATAAGCAGATGCAGGAATGCTATGATGATTACAACTTCATCTTCCTTTTACTAGATCAATCATCTTCTAGAAACATTGCAGGCCTAAACTAGCATAAATGAGATGCGACTGGATTGGAAAGAGATGCGGAAATGAAGAAGAATGAGATGCCAGCAAGAGAAGGAAGCAGAATGAAGTTGGGAAGAATAGGAAGAAGATAGGGGCGCGTTAGAGAAGCAGAGGGATTCTCTCCCCTAAACAACCATACCCGTGGAATCCGCGCCTCCGGCAATGAAGTCACGTCTGGCTCGGTCCATTCGGGCCCTGAGACGAGAAGAAGTACGCGAAGATCCGGAGCGAATGAGATCGGAGTTCTGGCTGAAGATGCGATCTCGGGCAGGATCTTCGCCCCCTCCACTCCCTCCCTCCAGAGCATATGAGTACGTGGTCTGCGTCGTTGGGATCAGCCGATCTTCCACCCACAGATTACGATCCACTCGCTCGATCACCTCAACAACAGATGTTTACAGGAATATGGAATGGCCTGCCACAGAAGAAGCTGGCTTGGATTGAACGACGAACCTGTCTCTCGACCTTCGTCGTCACTTCAGCATTGCTAAGATTCTCTCTGGAGAAGTACGGCTTTCTCGTGAGTTTCTCGAGGGTTTCCTTAGAGAGCAGATCATTCTTTCGTCGATCTCTGCTGTCGTATTCGAGGAGCAAAGCGCGTTTCTCAGCCTCGAACTTCTCTTTCTCTGTCTTCTCTCTCGCAATGACATCTAGCTTGTCTCTCGATCTCTGGTGCTCTCTCCTCCTCGTAGCCTCTCTCTCGATGGCTTCGAGTCTCTCTTGCTCTCTCTTCGCCCTGGCCGCTGCTTCCTGTGCCTGCAGTTCGGCTAGTCGTCGTTCGTCTTCCTGAAATACACACTTTGTTAATGCATGTGATCTGTAGCTCATTTTGTTCATGCAGTCAAATACTTTTACCTTTTCGAAATGGAGGATAGCAAATCAAAGATAAGTAATTCTGTAGTAGGATAAGTAATAAACCTGTCTCTCCCGATCTCTCTTGTCTGCCTGCCTCCTCTCCAGCTCCGTCAGCTCAACGGTTCTTGCTTGCAGTTCCATTCTCTCCTTCTCCCTTTCCAGCTCCCTTTGTCTCTCCAGCCTTCGATCCATAGCAGTCTGTAATCAAAGATTTTTTTCCAACTAATGTTAAAACATACATATGTACATAATGGTAAATGCCGGTAAAACTTCGAAAAAAAGCTAGACCAAAAAACCTTTTCAAGAGCAGCAATTCGATCTCTCTCGATGGCTTCTTCGATCTGCCTCTGCCGTTCTCTCTCCATGGCAGCTCTTCTCTCGTTCTCCCTCTTCTCTCGCTCCTTCCTCTCCTCCTCTTGTCTCTCCCACTCTCTCCTCTCATCGTCTATCCTCTCTCTGTCCCTCTGTTCTCTAGCCCTCCTCTGCGCGTCGAGGAGTTCCTTCTCCCTCCTCTCCTCCTCCTGTCTCTCCCTCTCTCTCCTCTCGAACTCTTGCTTCTCGAGTTCTCTTCTTTCTTGTTCCTGTCTGAGTCTCTCGATTCTCTCTCTATCTTCTTGCTCCTGCAGTTTCCTAAGTCTTTCCTTCTCCATGGCTTCTCTCTGCAGATGAGTGAGAAGAGCGGCAGCTCGAGCCTCTTCTTCTCTAAATTATTTCACAATTGTTGAAATTTAATAAGCATACGAAAAGTGAAATAAAAAGTAAAGAAAGTGAACCGTCGTCTCCTTTCCCTGGCCTCGTCCTCCAGTCGTTCCCTCTCCATCTGCTCGGCCTCCTTCCTCTGCTGCTCTCTCAGCTCCCACTCCTTCCTCTCCAATTCCCTTCTCTCCCATGCAATCCTCTCCAACTCCTCTCTCTCCTTCTTCAGTCTTTCCTGTTCCTCCTTCTCTCTCTCCCTCTCCTTCTGTTCTCTCTCCAACTTCTCCCTTTTGATTCGCTCGATTCTTTCAATTTCAATCCGTTCCCTCTCCATGATCTCCTTCTCGATGCGTTCTCTCTCCATCCTCTCCTTCTCTTGCCTCTCCAGCATCTCTCGTTCTCTCTCGAGTCTCTCCCTCTCCATCCTCTCTTCCAACTCTCGTTCCTTGAGGAGTCTCTGTCTCTCTAGCTCTCTTCTCCTCGTGAGATCCTCGTCCTCTAATGCTCTTCTCTCGTTCTCTCTCCTCTCCCACTCCTCTCTTCTCTGCTTCTCTGCTTCCTCTCGCAACTTCCGGTCTCGTCCTATTCTATCCTTCTCAACGAGTTCTCTCTGCTGGCGGACTCCTTCAAGTTCCCGTTCCTAAAAAGAAATTCAAAAAGTTAAGCAAATGGGGAGGAAAAAATAGTATCCCACAAAATATTAGACTAAAAGTGAAGGAGGCATACCTTGAGTTCCCAGTCACGCCTGAGCTTGTCGAGTCTCTCTCGTTCTCTGACTTCCAATTCCCTCCTGAGCTCTTCATCTCTCCTCCTTCTCTCTTCCTCTTCCCCTCTCCTTTTCTCTCGCTCTTCTCTAATTACTCGCTCCTCCTCTTCCAGATCCCGTGAATACTTTGTTCTGTATTCGACGGTTCTCTCTTCACGGGTGTCCGGAGTAGGATAAGTGAGATACCTTAAAATATGGAAATTCACTTTAAACTCATTGAGAAATTTTAAAGATAAGTTAAAATTGGACATTTTATTTCAAAATGCTGTCGTTGCACATGTAAGTTCAAGAAATCTTGTTAAAACCTCTCAATAGGTGACGATCTTCCAAGAGGAGGCTGTTGGGAGAGAGTCTCCGAGCTCCTTGTGATGACAGTCCGGGTTAGCACCTTGGTATTCAGTCATGTGGTAAGTAGAGGGGACATCAGGAGAGGAACAAGTGTAATAAGAATAGAAATGGATGAAAATAGTAATAAATCTGAGGAAGGCGACAGACCTCTCTTCTGTAGTACTCTTCTGGGATGTCGTGGTGTGAGTGAGGATGTTGTTGAGTAGTGGTCATGCTGAGAGGGGGAAGAGAAGAGAGAGGGGGAGCAGTGATTGGAGTGGAGAGACTGGGGGCAGTGGAAGACGTCGCTCTGTGTACGGGAATCTCACGGACGGTGGATCGGGAGGGCGCGTGTTCAGACGACGAGTAGTGGAGGAACTCGCCTTCCCGCCACTAAGAATTACTCTGCTCATTCATCCTCTTATCCATTTATTCACTTATGGACAAATCCAATTCTTTTCCATATCAAAAGCCAAGGCAGACAACGAGTAAATATTTCTTCCTTTAACCGAAGAAAGCGAATCTTGATCGTAGTTACAAGAGGTGGCCATTCTACGTGAATACTTAATGAAAAGGGGTAAATGGAACAGGGAACATATAGGGAAGTTACATGGAAGATACCCAGGGGTGAGTGTACACAAGTAAAGAGTATTTGGGGCCAAGAGAATCAGAATAGGTGTGTAGAGAAAGAAGAGACGAGAAAGACAGATTTTGGGTTGAGAGAGAGAGAAAGAGAGAGAGAGAGAGAGAGAGAGAGCGAGAAAGAAAGAGAGATGATGCGAAAGAGAGAGACGAAACTACTGACCAACAAAGACCTTGTTTGCACTGTCTAATAAGCAAGCGGCAGCCCGACTGCCTCAGGCAGTCAACACAAACAAGACAGAAAGGGCAGCTGAGTGCCAGAGAGTGGAAAGGAGAGAGAAAGAGAGAAGCTGAAACAGAGAGAAAGAGGGAGAGAGCAGAAAGTGGAGAGCGCAGCGTGGAAGCAGCCCCGAGGGCTCTTCCGCCACAGCTGCGAACCTCGGCTACCCTACCTGGGGTGAATGTCTTCAGCACTGTTTGCCTGCTTAGTGCAACACCCTGCCTCTCTACGTCTCTCTCCGCTCCTCTCCTCTCTATGTCTCTCTCTGTCTCTCTCTCTCTCTGTCTCACTCTCTTCCTCTCTCAGTCTCTACCTCACTCTTTCCCTCTCACTTTACCTATCATCTCAGTTTGAAAGCGTCATATCGATGAAACTATACAAGGCGTGAAAGAAGCAATACATTTGGAGGAAAAGAATGATTCATTTCCAGATCGTCCAAAAGTGGTAGCGGAAAAAGCCTTGTGAAGCGGGGAGAGATACATGAAGAATAAGAAAGACAAAGAGAAAAAGAACGCTAGAGAGAGAGAGAGAGAGAGAGAAAGAGAGAGAGAGAGAGAGAGAGAGAGAGAGAGAGAGAGAGAGAGAGAGAGATGAAGTCAAGGGAAACATTTCCATCATTCCAGGAATTGCCATCTTCCCCTGTTGCCATTACTAGACAAAACTACGTGATACCACCCCCGCCTCCCTTTTTCTCTCCCCTTCAGACTATCAGCCACGATATGCACAAGGCTAGCTATGAAGAAACCCACTCTTCACAATTAAATAAGTGGACAAGGTAAGTGGGATGAAGAAACGCAGAGATATACACAAAGGGTTGTGAATGGACTTCAACTAGTACAAAGAAACGTGTTCTTCTCCGCACTTGCTGAGAAAGAGAGCAGCAGAGACAGCATCTCTGAGAATGGGCAGAGGGAGAAGAGCGGAGAGAGAGAGAGAGAGAGAGAAGGAGAGAGAAGGAGAGCGAGATGGAGAGAGAGATGGAGAGGGAGAGAGAGATGGAGAAGGAGAGAGAGATGGAGAGGGAGAGAGAGATGGAAAGGGATGGATTATCACTGATTTCCTGCCACTCCGCCACATCTCTCCATCCTCTAAAAAAAATCTGCACAAATTTGAAGAAAAGGCTCAAGGAGTTGAACATGCCTGATTTTACGTGTATTCCAGGAAAACATGACAACAAGCATTAATAAATCTAGTTAGAGAGATCAATGCGTCGACAAATCAGCGAGTTGGTCCGCCTTTAAACGAGAAATAAAGGAAGAATGAGAATGGCAGAGTGAGAGAGAGCAGAGAAACAAAGAAGACAGCCGGAAAGGAGAAAATCTCGCATCTTCTGTCAATCATAAACGAACTGGAATGTGCATGCGCACAGTGAAGACAGAAGAGGAGAGCAGAAAGAGAAGAGAGTGAGAGGGAAGAGAGAACGAGAGAGATGGAGAGAGAGGGAGAGAAAGATGATGGAGAGAAAGAGTAAAGACAGAAGAGGAGAGCAGAAAGAGAAGGGAGTGAGAGGGAAGAGAGAACGAGAGAGATGGAGAGAGTGGGAGAGAAAGAGGGATGGAGAGAAAGAGTAAAGACAGAAGAGGAGAGCAGAAAGAGAAGGGAGTGAGAGGGAAGAGAGAACGAGAAGAGAATGAGAGAGATGGAGAGAAAGAGGGATGGAGAGCAAGTCCTAGAGAAAATCGTGAGATGACAAAGAGTGCATGCCTTAAGCTATCTGAGAATGAATATATGGATGGAAGGAGGGTGGGGAATGCAGGACGGAATAAGACATGAAGGAATACGGACCATTCCAGCGCCAAGGTCACCAGAGCCTCTTCATGGGACATGGATACCACTACTGCGTTGCTGCCTTGTAGCACTATAGTACTCTCTTTTTCTTTCTTTCACTCTCTCTCTCTCTTTCTCTCTCTCTCTCTCTTTCTTTCTTTCTCACTTCTCTCGCTCTCTCTCTTGTCTCTCCCTTCCTCTCTCTCGCTCTCTCTCTCTCTCTCTGCACGCTCTTGCCCTTTCCCAATCGAAATCTCAAAACCTAGTGTTTGTGTACGTTATCAAATTTGATGAAGAAATGGCAAAGTTTCACTTAAAATTATGATAGTACACGCTGCTGTGAGAACATATTTCGGGGATGGCAAATTGCTAAGGAGCGCCGATCTGACAGAAACTGAGAGTATTTTGAGGGAAAATAGAGAAGGAAAGAA
The DNA here is from genome assembly GCA_945643635.1 of Allodiplogaster sudhausi. Classification (NCBI taxonomy): domain Eukaryota; kingdom Metazoa; phylum Nematoda; class Chromadorea; order Rhabditida; family Diplogasteridae; genus Allodiplogaster; species Allodiplogaster sudhausi. The sequence goes on from CALZFC010000087.1 coordinate 204,825, forward strand.
GAAGTGAAAATATGATTGGTGAAAGCGGAATATTGCAGGTGCTTGCCAGCAGAATTGCCAGCCTCGCACGAGGTGCAGATTCACTCTTTCTCTCACACTCTGCTCTCTCTGCTCCCCACTCACTACCTCGATTTGTCTCCTCTCTCTCGCAGACTCAAGGGGATCTCGACTTGGTCTCTCTCTCACTCTCTCTCTCTCACTCTCTTTCCCTTCTCTACTCTATCTCTCAACTCTTTATCTTTCTCCTCTCCTTCTTTCTTCTCTCTCTCTCACACTCTCTCTCTCACTCTCTTGCTCTTCTCTACTCTATCTCTCATCTCTTTATCTTTCTCGTCTCCTTCTTTCTTCTCTCTCTCACACACTCTCTCTCTCACTCTCTTGCTCTTCTCTACTCTATCTCTCATCTCTTTATCTTTCTCCTCTCCTTCTTTCTTCTCTCTCTCTCACACTCTCTCTCTCACTCTCTTGCTCTTCTCTACTCTATCTCTCATCTCTTTATCTTTCTCCTCTCCTTCTTTCTTCTCTCTCTCTCACACTCTCTCTCTCACTCTCTTGCTCTTCTCTACTCTATCTCTCAACTCTTTATCTTTCTCCTCTCCTTCTTTCTTCTCTTCTTCTCTCTCTCACACACTCTCTCTCTCACTCTCTTGCTCTTCTCTACTCTATCTCTCATCTCTTTATCTTTCTCCTCTCATCTCTTTATCTTTCTCGTCTCCTTCTTTCTTCTCTCTCTCACACACTCTCTCTCTCACTCTCTTGCTCTTCTCTACTCTATCTCTCATCTCTTTATCTTTCTCCTCTTCTTCTTTCCTCTCTCTCTCTCACACTCTCTCTCTCACTCTCTTGCTCTTCTTTACTCTATCTCTCATCTCTTTATCTTTCTCCTCTCCTTCTTTCTTCTCTCTCTCTCACACTCTCTCTCTCACTCTCTTGCTCTTCTCTACTCTATCTCTCATCTCTTTATCTTTCTCCTCTCCTTCTTTCTTCTCTCTCTCTCTCACTCTCTCTCTCACTCTCTTGCTCTTCTCTACTCTATCTCTCATCTCTTTATCTTTCTCCTCTCCTTCTTTCTTCTCTCTCTCTCACTCTCTCTCTCACTCTCTTGCTCTTCTCTACTCTATCTCTCATCTCTTTATCTTTCTCCTCTCTTTCTTTCTTCTCTCCCTCTCTCTCGTGCAGTGCAAGGGAACCCGCAGGGCGGTCTCACGTTCGTCGCGCATGCTGCGCTCTGTGCATTGTCGGACTATGTGAGAAAGAGAGATGGTGAGAGGGAGTAGAGAAAGGGAGAGGAGAGAGAGAAAAGAGGATTGTGAGGGAAGGAGAGTGGGCGAGGGAGTGCAGAGAAAAGCAGAGAGGATAAGAAGGGAAGCGGCCAGCTGAGCTGCCCCCTCCACCCTCCGTAGTGCTTTTGCTTTGAACAGAAAGAGTGGGAGAGTCGAGAGATAGAGAATGTATGCATATAGAGCATGTACATATGTATGTACAAATGCATACTTATTGATGCACAGAAATAAACTTTTTTTGTACTTGTTCATAATTCTGGCCGACATTGCAAATTGAAAAGCGTGAAACAAACCTTTCCGGTGGTTGTGGGAAGGGCAGATGAGGAGGAGAAGACAGGAGTCGAGGAGGAGGAGAAGTACGGAGGAGGAAGAGGAGGGGGGAGAGAAGAGGGAGCAGCCGGCTCACTCGGGGGTGAGCTCATCCCCTGCTCTGCATAACAACCATCATCATCATGTAACTCTCCCATCCAATCACCATCTACTCTATCTCTCTCTCTCTCTCTCTCTCTCTCTCTTTCTCTGTTCTCCCTCTCTCCTTTCTCTTGTTGTCTTCATTCATCTCACACCAGAGTATTTCAGCTATAACTGCTGCAGCGCGAAATGTAGATTGGAATAAGCAATTACGACCGTTGGAAAGGGTTGGAGGCGAGATACTATGAGAAGTGCGAGAAGAGAAAGAGAGAGAAAAGAGAGAAAGAGAAAGAGAGAGCGAGAAGTGGTTTGAGGCACCATAGAAGAGAGATAGAGGAAACTCGTTGTCGTTTTGACAGGTGCCTGATTCGCTCAGAAGAACATCATTGAAGCGTGCATACAACCTCTTGCGACATCAAATCAAAGAGGCAAATCAGAACAACTCAATATACGATTGCCCGACCAAGGAATATTGAAAGAACTTACAAACAAAAAGAGAGAGATAGAAAGAAAGAGAGAGAGAGAGAGAGAGAGCTCTCTAGAGAGAGAAAGAGAGAGAGGCAGATATAGAGAGTGCAAAGACATAAGTAAATAGTCTAAATGCTCATGTTGAAAACAGAGAAGTAAACTCAAGTGGTTTCTTCTGCGCTTTTCGCCTATCATTCCATTTCTAATTCTATTTGACCTCAAGCAAACAAAAGCGCCATAGAATTCTTACTTCGTTACGGTCAGCAAAGAAAGACGAGCTCATGGAATTGAGTGGAACTGAAAGAATACTTCCCAGCGAAGAAGTTCATTCCAGAAGGGAAACATTCTTATAGTACAAGTAAAAATAAGAAATGATGAGAGGAAGAAAGAGAAGACTTCCACTGGAATCAGGGCAGAAAGCGGTTGAGATGAGAAGGGAGCCGAGGAAGAAGAAGCAACAGCCCAGCCGAGATGACAACAAAGCCCCGCCTTTCACTCCTCTTTCATCTCTCTCTCTCTCTCTCTCTCTCTCTCTCTCTCTTTCTCTTTCTGTCTCTCTCTCTTGTCTCTCTTCATATTGTTTACTCTCTACCCAGTGATGTCAAGAATCGCGCAAAGTCGTATCGTCGCGACACCTTCCAAGCTCCTTTGCTCTTCCAATTCAGTGGCCCTCCCTTCCACAGATTCTCCAGCAAGGAGTATTCATCCTTTCTTTCATAGTGAAACCTCAGCTCCACTATCACAATATCTCACCCTATCTTCTCGACAAGACCGTACTCTCTCTCTCTCTCTTCTTCCCTCTCTCTGTCTCTCTGTCTCTCTCTGTCTTCTGTCTCTCTCTCTCTGTCTCTCTCCGATTCGGACCTGATCTCTCATCGAATGTTGTCCTGACCCGACTCTTAGCAGAGTCTGAGTAAATCTGTCCGTAGCGAGCGACCCTCTGCATTGATGCCTCCACATCCACTTCAATCGGCTCCAGATTTTCTGATTCCGCGCTCAGCAATGGCCTAGGAATCAGCTCAGAATCTGATATTTAACACAGTGGCAATGTAGACCGTACCTGTGCGAAGAGACATTATAGAAGGAAGAAGAAGTAAAAGTGGGAGGAGGGAGGGGAGGGGGAGGGGGAGGTAGATCGAGAGGAGGAGAAGGTGGTGGATATGAAGAAGTCGTCGTGCGGTGTACACTGAAAAGTATTCTTTTCTTTCTTTTCTCTTTTCAGAATGAGAAAGGAAACTTTTTTCTCCCTTCACTTTACAGATATCCTGAAGGGAAGTGCGTGCAAAGAAAGATAAGAATTGCTTGACTCACACGTTTCTCTCTCACCTCCTGTTTCTCCTTGCCCGTTTAATATTTCTACAGTCTAGTCATGATTCCTCACTCCTCAATTTTCCCCTCTGTTTATCTGTTTCCTTCGATTTTAGACTTAAAAGTGAGAATAGGGAGAGCTTCAATCATTCAGTCAACAAAGAGACAGACAAGCTAGCTAGATTACAACTACGGAAAGACATAAAGGGTATAGAGCATGGAAGAGGGAGAAAGAGAGAAAGAGACAGAGAGAAGGAGAGAGAGAGTGGGGAGAGAGAGATAGAGAGGGGAATGGCAGGAAAGACGAACGTGTTCATCTGGACGATGGCAGCCTCGTCGATGTGGTTGGAGTGATCGAATGCAGATTCTTGCGTGTCGTTCAGTTCTCGAATTGACACCGAGTCCAGAGAGTTGCCGTCGTCCCTTCAACCAACTCTTATGATGCATTTAAACGACTCACCCAGAAGTCTGCCCTCAATACAAGTTACCAAAAGGATTGAAGGCAACTCTGGTCATAAAGTTATCGCGCAAATAGGAATTGGAAACGAAGATAAGTATGAAATTCACCATGAGAGTGCAAGAGGAGAGAGAGTATGTAAAATCAGGTGTAAAGAGAGACAGCCTAAGAGAGAAAGAGGGAGAGATGCAGATAAATAGAGAGTGAGGTATCGAGAGAGAGAGAGAGAGAGAGAGAGAGAGAGAGAGAATGAACGAAAGAGCGAAAAGACTGGGGGCCACTCGCAGGATGAATTGAATACAAGGCAGCAGCTCCATGCGATTGCTGCGATAACGAAGAGAGTGCCATTGTGAGGGAGGGGAGGGAAAGGAGAGAGACCAGTCAATGAGAAGAGAGTAAGAGAGAAAGCAAAAAGTGGAGTAAGAGAATGAGAAGTCAGGAGATTGCAGGCAGAGATGCCATTCCAGCCAAGGCCGGCAAACGAGGGCCTCCTAAGACAGAAAGAGATCGACTGATGACAGTTGACGATACAAGAGAGGGAAGAGGGCCAGCTGATAAGGGAGATGGTGTTGTTGCTTGCAGAAATGGAACGAGCAAGGAATTCATGGCGAGAGGAGGAGAGAGATAAATAAAGAGAGAGAGAGAGAGGGGGGGGAGAGAGAGAGAGAGAGAGAGAGATAGAAGAGCGTAGGAGGCGGACAGAAAGTGAAGAAATGCAACCAACCAAGCACATTCAACACAAGACTTCCTTCGACAAGAAGGCCATAGCCGGAAATGGTATTTCTAAGGAGAATAGGACGTTGAGAGAGAGACGAAAACCCATAGAAAGATACGAGAGACGTGAAAGATGAAAAGGACAAAAGCAGAGGGAAGATAGAAAGAAGACAAGAAAGAGATACGAAGCGGCAGAATGGAAATGATTAAAATAGAAGCGGAGAAAACGGCAACTTCGAATATTATCTTTTCATATTTTTCACATTTAGGGAAAGGACTAATCGAATTTTGGTATCATTCCTCCGCTATCTTCCAATTGATCGCAGAGGGGAGGTGACAGGAAATACTAAAAGAGAGAACTGCAGTAGAGAAGTACAGAAACTGGCATAAGGAATGGGAACGGAGGAAGTGGGTACACAACACATTCGTTCACGTGACCAGCCAACTGGTTTCTTCAAACCCATAAAATTGAAATGGATGAGTAAAACCACCATATAATGAGAAATAAATCGGATCAGGCGAAAACACTAACATGGGCAGTGGGCGAATTCCGTAAACAATTTCTTCCGTTGTATCTCTGTCCGCATCACTTGCCTGAAACTAAAAGATCTAATTTATAAATAAAAACACAGTTGAACATGAGATTGAGACTTTGGAAGAAAAAGAGTGCATTTGAGAAAGAAAGAATGAACAAATAAGAGAGAGAGAAAAAGAGGAAGAAAATAGAAAGAAAAGAAAAGAAAAGAAAAAGAGAAAAGAAAAGAAAGAGAGAAAAATAAAGCGAAAAGAAGAAGAAAAATTAAAAGAAATGAAGAAGAAAAGGAAATAAAAAAAAGGAAAAAAATAAAAATAAAGAAAGAAAAACAGCGAGAGAGTGCGAGGCATTGGGACGGATATATGTAGTTGAGGAGAGAGAAAAAGAAAAGGAGAGAGAGGAATCTAGAGAGAGAACTCACCGCGAGCATAGTCGACTCTGTGGAAAAATGGTGAAAGTGCGAGCTACCAGCTTCCTCCTGTAAAATAAAGTTGACTGTCTGGGCGGAATAAGTCATGCAACACTAGGATTACAAAGGATCCTGAAAATTTTTAGTGCCTATTTAGAACGGAATAAAAATACAGGTGGAGACGAATTCAAGGAAATACGAAAAGATAACTACAATACGTCCCGGCTATTTTTTATCATTTCATTCAACATACGTTTAATGCCAAGGATCCTCAACTATTAATTACATATCTTCTGAAAGCTCTAATTCAGTCTATTTGTCTATTAAAGGATATTAGGGATTTGCATCGCTCGCAGTCAGAATTGAGGAGGTAGGATATATGCATAGTAGATACACTGGTAAAGTAAAGCAGTAGGAAATGGGAGAACGATAGAAAGGGCTGAATAAAGAGAGTCATCCACTGGTGGGGCTAAGAACACCGGCAGAGTGAACGGGATAGAAACAAGTTGAGGGAAGAGGCAAGAATGGGTGAGTCAGCCAGTCAGAAAGCAGGAGAATTGAGAGAGCAAAGCAGAAAGGATCAGAGAGTGAGAGCAGAGAGAGAAAGAGAGAGAGAAAGAGAGAGAGGGAAAGAGAGAGAGAGAGAGAGAGAGAGAGAGAGAGAGAGAAAGAGAGAGAGAGAGAGGGACTGAGAGAGAGAGCGAGAGAGAGAGAGAAATAAGAGGGGTCAGGAAAAGAGGTGAGCAATGAAGATTTGAGAACCAAAAAAGGAATAGAAAGGGTGTGAAGCTGTGGTAAGGAAATATGATAAAATATAAATCCATAGAAAAACCTAAGTAGAAATTGAGCGACTTATAGGTGAAAAATCGAAAGTTGAGACTACCCAGTAGTAATAAAAGAGATGCTGAAGAGAGAGATTAATTACTGTACGAAAGATGCGACCTTGGAGAAATGGAAGAGATTGCGGTATAACATAGAAATGGACAGAGAAGAAGTTGCATACCTCTCTCAGTTGTTGGAATGGCAGAGGTTGAGTTGTTGCTGCTTCAGATTCTTCAGTGGTTGAACGGTGTTCTATCATTGTCACCTCAATCAGCTAAATATATGTATTCCTTCTCCGATTACAGCTGCAACATACATATTCAGTGTTATCATATACTTTTTGAGATGAAGAAGAGGAAATAGATAAAATCAACATCGCAAAATAATGATCCGGAATGGAGAACCTCGGGTGATCCATCGGAGTGTTCTTCCATGGCAGTAGAGAGAGAAGACGGACTGAGGGCCTCCTGAGGACTGCGATACTCAGAAAGGGTCGAACGAGTTGAGAGAGGAGACAGGAACTCAGAGCGACTCAACACATTGCCATTCAAACAACATTATACTCACGACTGACTTTTCAAACTCTCTCGCTCTCAACTTCTCTGTCTCTGTCTATCTCTCTCGATCTCTTCTCTCTTGCCCTTCTCTGTCTACGTCTATCTCTCTCAATCTCTTTCTCTATCTCCCTCAAAGATAACTCAGGAACCTCCTAGAAGTGTTGTAGTCGAAGACAGTGCGGGGGGAGGTGGCACTGCTGGAGCGGAGATCGTCTGTGTCTTCCTGCAAGGAACGAGATAGCATGCGATTGGGAGAGAATCATTGAGTAGAAGAGAGACTAGAGAAAGAAAGACAAGCAGAAGAGAAATAGGGACAAGGGAAAGGGTCAGGGGCAGGTCACACTCGGTCTTTTCCATGGCAGCCAAAGCATATCTAGCAGCGTTCTCCTCGCAACCCGCCTTCTTCTACCTTCTCCAGCCTTTCTTTACCTCCTCCCTCAATTTCTCCTACATCGCATGAATGGAACTTCACTGAGTTTTTATTAACTCGCTTTAAGGTATGCCAAAATATATCTTCACAAACCCAGTCGCTACCTTTTTTGCTATCTAAATGAAATAAATAAAGCAGTTTGTTTCGAAGAATAAAATGTAAATTGGGGGGGGGATAGAAAGACTTCCACCGCGGCCAGTGAAGGAGAAGACGTAGAGATCGCGATAAGGAAGGAAGAGTGAAACACAAGACTGTCAACAGTGCTCGATGGCCCTCTCCTCACTCCCATCCTTCTTCTCCCTTTCCATCGCTTTCTCTGTCTACCCAATACCTATGCATGTTGTATGTCATCTCAGCAAAAGTACGTAAAGGGGAAGTAGAACAGCTAAGCTCTGGGTTCAAAACATTAACATCGGCTCATTTTTCCCAATTACATTTCATTGCCTTTAAAAACGCAGTGAAAAATAGGTCGATTGAATCTGGTACTCCAGCCTGCTTCGGGCAACTCTTTGATCACCTCACCCAATTTCAAAACAATGAAATCTCACGAACAGTGGCCAATCCCAGAACCTTGAATTCTGTACAAAAAGTGCCTAATTATGCAAACCAACTTCAAGGGGAATCGACATTACTCCACCTTCTTCCATTTATCAAAACTGCCTAGGTCAAAGAGAAGAACCTCAGAGATGGCATCGAGTGGTCGTTGCTGAAGAGCGAGTAGATGAGGAGGAGGTGGCTGGCTCAGCATGAACTCGTCCCTCTCCTCGCCGTGTCCGAAGTCGATGTTGTCTGTAGAGAGAAGATGTAGCAGACTCGAAGGCATCCGCTCTCTCCTCCCCGCTTCTCCATCTCTCTCGTCCTCTTCTTCTTCGTCTCTCGTCTCTTCTGCCTTCGTACTCCCTTCTTCCATCTCCTTAATTACCAAAACAGAGCATTATGATCAGAGGAAAGCAAGCATCAACAAGACTGAATATTTCAGCTCAGAGATGTCTTTTATGGGCCGCCAACAGAATCCGCAATTCTTCAATTGCACTCTCCCCGTTTCTCTCCTTCTCTCATACATTTTCCCTTCCTTCTTTCCCTCAGTATCTTCCTCTGTATACGCAACAGTCACTCGGCTGATTTCATGAAACAAAAATTGAATGAAATAATGAGAAGCAGAGAAAGAGACAAGCACAAGATTCATCATCTCGGACATGCAAGCAGGGAGGGAGACGAGGCTTCAGTCACTAGCCAATCTCCTCCACTCCTTTTCACATTTCCACCTTTTCGCTTCTATCTCTTCGTCTCTTTCTCTCTTCTATCTCTCTCTCTTCTCTCTTTCTCTCTTCTCTCTCTCTCTTCTCTCTCTCTCTCTCTCTCTCTCTCTCTCTCTTACTGCTGTAGTCCATCGTGACAGATTCATCTCTCTCCCCACGCAGAGAAAGAGTGCCGCTGGCCTTGACTATACTCCATGAACGATGGCTACTTCGTGTCTTTTCTCTGTTTCTCTGTCTCTCTTTCAGATCATCGATGTCTCTCTTCTCTCTAACTCTGCTCATCTTTTTGCATTCCCCATTGTGGTCACTCACTTCCTCTTCCCCATCCTGCGAATGTTCTTCCTCACAAAAAAATTCCTCAAGCATCTCGTCCCTTGAATGAGAAAACAGAAATAATTTTCTTTCCTTTCTCGCGCTATAATTCTTGCAAACAGTAACGTGGAAACTAATGTATTCATAGTATTAATAAGTTAGTTTCTGACCGTCGAAATTTAGTAGAATCTAAAAAAAACTTAGGCAAAAGGAAACCAAATCGACACAGAGATGTTCAAAAAAAATGTTTTCCCAAAAAAAAAAATTTTTTTAGTTCCACGGTCCCTGCTCTATTAATAAGGAAATAAACAAGATTTTTTTACCTCCACCTATCATAAAAGGTGTGCGTTAATAAAGTATAAGTATAAGATAAACAGAGACAATGAAAGAAAGGAAATGGATAGACGAGTGTTTACGCAAGGACGAGAGAGAGAGCAAAGATATATAGAGAGACAGCCAGAAATGGGAGTGACCGATTTCTTCACTTCTGTGACGGTCACCAAGGTCAAGAGGCACTAATGGCAGCGTCTCCCATTCAACTTCAGAACTGGGAAAGGTGGAATGGCGAGGGAAGGAGAAGAGGGAGAGACTACGGAAAGAAGAGGGAGATAGAGAAAGAAAGGAAGAGAGAGATCGGAAGGAAAAGCAGAATGTCAGAAGAAGCAGTTGATTGACCCCGAAGGTAGGGAATAGAAGAGTCCTCAAGCATTTTCAGAGAGTTCGAAACGGGCAGGCAAACGGAAAGTGCGTTCAACAAAACAAGGGAATGAAGACAGAAAGAAGCACTGAGAGAGAGAGATGGAGAGAGAGAGAGGAACCGAGAGAGGGCGAGAGAGAGAGAGAGAGAGAGAGAGAGAGGAGTGAAAGTGATCGTCGAGAAGGATGGGAATGTGGAAAGAGAAAAGAATGTATCCATAAATGGAGAAAAGAGAGAGATGGAGAGAGAGAGGTACATAGTAGAGACAGAGAACGGAAAAAGAAGAGGCGGTCCGGTGAGGAAGACCCTGCATATATCTGCCTCATCCCCCTGTAGATCTCTCTCCTTCAGTGAATGGGATCTCTCGCACTTACACCGGATTTCTTTGATCCCTCGTTTCTCTCTTCAACAGACTCATTCCCGCGAGTGGGGCAAAGCAATGCACTGGCCATAATCAAGAACTCATCCCCTAATACCAAGTAATATGAGCAATGAGAATGAGGACGTTCGACAAATCAAAACCATCAAATGATATGAGTAGGTAGACAGAGATCGAAATAGACGGCGAGAGAGAGGGAGAGAGAGAGAGAGCAAGAGACGGCGAGAGAAGAAGAGGTTAGACGACAGAAGAGAGAAGGAGGAGAAATAGAGTAAAAAAAAGAGAGACGCGAGAGAGGCAGCCGGGAGCGAGAAAGGACACTGCAGAATATCTCCCTCGCGAGGAACTCAGGCCTCAAGGGAATGGGGACGGGACGGGGGGAAAGAAGAAGATTGAAGAAAGAAAGAGAACGCAAGTGGGAGAGAGAACAGAGTGAAGAGACAGTGAGACGGAGAGTAAAAACAGAGAGGTACGTCGAGTGGGTGGAACGCGATATTAATTCATACAATCCTGAAGTTTGAATGAGAAAAAAAAGGAAAAGTGCCTCCAGCGAGAGCCACTGAAAGACCAATAAAGGCCTACATATAAGACAGTGTGAATTAAAAAGTTTGGTTTTTCTCTGAATTTTTTCGATTAAGCTGTTATTTTTGCCAAATTTGGCAGGTAAAACACACAAGCGAATGTGGCAGTATTTTATTCATTGATTCAAACTTGTCATGACAAATAAGACGGTTAATAAAATGACGGGCACAATGTACAAGCGAAGAAAATGGCTGAGCCACAGAAATGTGCCCTAATTATTGACAACCCGGCTTCGGCATATTTAACAGGACAACAATTTGGCGTGGCAAAAATAGAGGTCTTTAAACGTGGATTCATAGCATGCCAAATTTGATGGCCTCCAAATTTTTCATGGCGCAATTTGCATATGTTCAAAATTTCAAGGGTTTTGGCAAATTCTTCACTTATAAAAAATGTCACAGCCAAAATAAACAGCTATCAGAATTGGCAAAAGGATTTGACATTTTTAACAGCTGTTAAACGTGCCACGAGGAAGCGGCTGTCGGCCGAGCAACTTGGCAATTTTGACAGCCGTCAAAAATGGCAACTTGGCAAATTCAGCGGGCATCAAAAATGGCAAGCCAAATTTTTGACCCTTCAAAAGTGGCAAGCCAATTTTAACGGCTGTAAATAATGGATGGCCGTTTTGACGGCCGTTAAAAAAGGCAAATCATTTTTTTGACCCCAAACAAGGCTCATGACGAAATATTCCTATTAAAATAGCATTTAGCTGTCCTCAGATCACTAAATTCACACATGCATCCTAATATAACAAATAGGAAACAATAAAAAAAAACTATTTAGATCAGTTATGAATGAAGACTGCTTCTACAATAAGGTATGCATAAATGGATATTATATAAGTCTTTACAACATTCTAAAAGTCAGTTCATAAACGCTAGCAAGGTTAACATACTAGCCACTCGAATGGCCATCATCACTGGAAAAACTGTTCCAGCTGAGAGATGCATGTCCTCATGTGACTTGATCATTGAGAATCCCTGGCCACGCAAGACTCACGAAGGAGGAGGGCCGTAGCCAGGTCCGCCGCTGCCAGAACCATCATCGACGTCGAAACCAAAGAAAGCACGGCGACGACCGGCGGCACCTCCTGAGCTAGATTCTCTTTCATTTACATAACAATTACTTTTGGAAAAACAGACACAATAAAAACTATTGGCCAACAAGTGCACATTAATGAAAGAATCTAGCCCTAGAAAATATCAAATCGATTTAACTTAGAAAAATAGAAATCATAATAGACAAGAGGAAAACAATAATAAAGCAGAACCTGTTCAAACTGGCCTCGGTCATCCATCTCCGGCGGCACTCCCACTACACGTCCATGCCTTCGAGGCCACGATTCGAGCAGCGAGGCAGCTTGACTTTCGAGCAAGACAGTCGTTTCTTGCTGAAATATGAATAGAAAAGTTCCATTATTTACTATTTTTAAAAGGAATTTTCAACAAGAGTGGACTCAATGTAAAGAAAATCTGAATAAAACCGTAAAACCATGACAATAATTTGCTTACGAACATCATGTGACGGTAGGCTCACTCTTGAAAGGGAGGAGCAGATGGATCTGGTACTTGTTCAGGTCGACGCTGACACGCATGCCTTCCTGTCAATGAAAGGGGATATTATGAAAGAATTCTGAAACAAGAATACTATTTAATGTTAGGAAAAGCTCATAAAAGGTGTGCCCGTGATTTCTCATCGTGTTATTTTAAGAGTTACGGTAAGTATACGGTATATGGCCTTGTTGCTCCAAACAGCGTATATACCATACCATTGCTGCTTTGTTTGAAATAAATTAAACGAGAAAAATTATCAGTAAATTCGTGTTCTCCATTAAAAATAACAAAAACGAAATGAATTACATCTAGTTTGGAGCAAAAAGGCCATATACCGTATACATACCGTAACTCATCACGATATGAATTTAATCTGATATTGGTCTTCCCCGCACAGAAAAGCCCTCCGCGTGTTAATTGCAGCGGAACTTGCCATAAATTTCCTCCGTGGAAGTTATCCGAATTTGCGGGAACCTTTTTTCTGTCTATTTTCCCATGAAAGATGGCTATCAGTGGTGCTTATTTGTCAAGCGGAACGTAGAGTTGACATCTAATACAACTATTAAGTTACCTTTGCACTGATTTTTCAAGAATTTAGCCATTATTGCGTAATTTTGCCAGTTTTCGTCATATTACGCTGTAAAGTGCCATTTATAATCGAATTCGAGGCAGTTCAATGCAGATTTGCATTCCGCGGGCAAAGCTTCGGCTACGTGTAAATAAAGAAATCAGTTCAAAATAAACAAGGACAAATTATGCCCCTCCTAACTAGGATAGCACCCAAAATAATCTCAACTTTTGCCCGGGGATAGACCTAATTATAAATCATAAAATGAACGCATATAAATCAAAACAAATATCAATGAGAATGCCAAAACCTCAAAGTGGTGCCTCGGGCTGGTCGTGCCAGGATGTCGCGGCGTCCATATCGGTAGGGGAGGGGGCGCCAAGCATCTAACGTCACTTAAAGTGTACAGTTATCACATAAATAACAGGTCGAGAAAAAACAAAAAGAATAAACAATAACATGAACACGGAGCATTGAATGAGCTTCATTTGCCATTTATTAAAGCAGCGACGCGACCGCAACGCGTGCAGTTAATATTTTGCAAGGTGCATACTGCACAGTGCACGTAATTACGGAGTGATGAATTACAGGGTACATTAGACCATATTTCATTATTTATACGTATTTTTAAATTTTTGCAGGGTTCACGTGATTTAAAATTACGCAAATAATTAATAATGGTAGCCGGGCAATTAGTCACCATGTCATTAGGTGCGCCGTACTGCATCGTGCAAAGTGCAAAAAATTAACTGTCGCTTTTTTCGAAATTCCTCGGTAAAGCTGTGGCTTTTGTTTTCGTGGATTGCTGTAAGGTTTTCTTTCCATTTATTTAATGTATGACGATGAATATTTGCTTCTCTGTTTTTCTTTCGATTGTAGTACCGCCATCCTCGCAATGGCATCGAAATGAAGCACCAGGGCGGCAACTACTCGGATGGCGCCGGAGCGCGCGTCCGCCGGCGCCCATGGACGGCAGAGTCGATGCCGTCTCTAACGGTTAGAAATTACTTTTTAGGTTTATTTTTATTTGTTTAACTGTGGGATATTCGAAGTGTTTTGTTTTACTTAAAAATGGCGTAGTCATTTTGTTCTTATTTATGTTTGTTTTTCATTGGAATGAATTCCAGTAGTTGTTTTAGAATAAAAATCAAGGCAACCTTTCTAAACGACTCATTCGAGAATGCATTCTTTTTGGGAATAGCTTTCAGATTGTTTTTCCATTAGCTGATACTTTGGCTTTCCTTTTCTAAGATCGAGTATGCGTATTGTATAGTGGGAAATCGAATGATTTTTTTTTCTTTTATCCTTTTTTGATGATATTCGATTCAACTTAAACTTTTTTTGTAGTGGCGACTACGCGGAAGCCACCGTAGGACTGATCGGCCGGCGCCTAGGGGCGCGACTTCCCCTCCTATGTTAGACATCACCTTCTGGCTTTATTTTTATTTGTCTAATATTACAGGTGTTTAGTTTTGTTTTTAAACGGGGTAGGTATTTTGATCTTTTTTAAACTTGGTTTCACATAGGACTAAAATCCAGCTGTTTTTTTAAGGATAAAATCAAGGTAATCTTTCTTAAAGATTCATTTGGTAGTGCATTTATCTTTTGGGAATAGTTTTAACATGATTTTCCTTTTAACCGATTAATGTCTGAGCGAAACTTTTCTTTTCCTTTTTCGGTTAGGGATATTGAATTATGGGAAATCGAGTGAAATTCTCGGTTTATCTTTTTTATTGTTCATTAATTAAATCAACGGTTGGATATTCTACCTTTTTTTTAAATTAGTTTAATTTTTTTTTTCATTATGGCAACCATAACTTGTTGTCAGTTTGTTCATATGTGAAAGGAAAATGGTGAATTTGTTCTAATATTGTGTTTTTTTTTGCGTCTGAATATCCTAACGTGGGATATTGTGATTGTGGGTGTTTGATTTAGTTTGAAAGCAGCGTTTTTTCCCTTATTTAAGGCACGTTGTAAATGTTGGGATATTAGTTTGCTTAACTATTTGTTTTTTTTGTATTTCAGGTTAAATCAAGGCAATCTTTATTTAAAGATTCCGTTGAGAATGTGTTTTATTGGGAATATCTTTCAAAAAAAATTGGGAATATGCTTTTAGAAGGTTAATGACGGAGTAGTGCTGAACAAAGCCAGGTGCATGACTCCAGGCCGGAGGGGTGTAAAGCCAAAAACTTTTTTCGGGCAAAAATCACATTTATTGGGAGAAAATGCCTTTTTGCAAACAAAAAATAAGATGCTTCTGAGCAGGCCAGGGGGGGGGGGGGTGCAACACGGCGCATGCGCCGACGTTCTTCAGCACTACTTGTTAAACAGGTTTTGAATGAGTAGGTTACTGTACTGTTGATATGGAAGAAAGGATACTGTTATAGTTTACTGAATTACTTTTTAGCTAACCATCTTATGTGGGTGTTTTATTGGAAATATAAGTCAATTGCTTTTGTTATATCTTTTGATACGGTAGCTTTTTGGTGCACTCACCATCATTGACTCTACGTAATCCTTGAGCATATTGCCTCACTAATTATGGTCGTTGTGAATGGAAGGCTTCTTTAAGGGTGTGATGTTGTGCTTCCTGAGCCTTGCAGACTATGCTCTTGGTGTTTCTTTTTATCAATCTCTTTTTTCCGAGGACATAAAAATGCAGCAAATTTTTGTAGGAAGTAAAGGAAAGGTGTATTAATAAAATGTAATTTACCAATACTAGTGTAGGAAAACATATGAAATTATATGTCTCAGGGAACGACGCGCCGTGACTGTTGCGACGGCGGCAAGCAGAAGTCATGCTGCTCGTGCACCAGTCGCACGCCGGAGCACTCATTGGACGGATCGAAGATTGATGTGCTTCGCGAGTCCACCAGGGCCAACATCAAGGTTAGAGCAAGATGGGAAAAAAATAGAGCATGGAATATATACTTGGAGAAATAGATTGTGTTTGGGGCCCCCGGAAAGCTCCTTCTCTCTCCCCTCCCCTCCTTGTCTGTAACAGTGTACCCCACCTCTCCTCCACTCCCTTCTCTAGCTTCTTTAGTCGCTCTTTCCTTATCTGCGTTGCTGAAATAGGTTTGACGAAAGACAGCGTGGTAACCCCTGGGCCGAAAGCCCGGAACATTTAGGTGAAGACACTGTGCAGTACTAGGGGGTTGGTGGAAAGGGACTAGGGTAGAAGGGTGATTATTGAATGGGTTGAAAGAGAGAGAGAGAGAGAAAAGGGGTTAGGAAAGTCTAAATTAGAGAGATGAGTGGTGAGTTAAAACGGCTAAGAAAGCTAAAGTATGTGAGAAAAAGAACGTATGCGCCCTAGAACGGATGCTAGGGTTCTAACGTAAAAGAAGAAGAACGGACACAAAATGTGAATGAAGAATAATGAAGGAGATTTGCAGGTCTTGTGGTCACTGCTCTCCGATGTCGACTGACCGCGTTGTGCTGCTGAGCGGAGATGGCAACGTCATTCCAGGCGCAGTCAAGAGCATACAGGAGCGGATACGCGACATTTCCAGCAACTTTGGAAGATGGGGAGGAGGAAGAAGACCAACGGAGACCGATTCAAAAAGGCTTGAAATCAGTTGATAAGAGGATTCACTTTGAATGCATGTTTGTCCGTTATATAATTCACAAGTCCACTTATTGCTTTTAACCGATTTTTATATAGTTATCATTATAATTCCATTAATTTTCTGCTTTTCCGTACTCCATTTTTCTTACACTATGTTTAACAGTTGATCAATTCTGGCTGGTAATCTTGGCAGATTTATCAGCTGCTTTTTTTGGCAAAAAGGCCCACTCCTCCTCGAGAAGATGTGACAAATTTTTCGACCATTTTCTGTGCCATATTCTTTTAACACTTGTAAAATTTTGCCTCGCCACTTTTGACTCGTTTGTTTTTCGGTTAGGCTGTTTTCGCCATTTTAGACAGCTGTTGATTTTGGCATGATGAATAATGAGGAATAAACATTGATGACATTCTTGACAATCATACAAATTGCCATGGCATAATAACTGGGTTTGAAAACTGGCAAATTTGCTTGCCAAAAATAACAGCAAAACTGAAAATTGCAGAGAAAACCCAAACTTTTTAATTCACACTGTCTTATATGTACATACATGTAAATGAAATAAATGATTGGCCTACAAATTGAAATGGAACGTAAAATTTTAGCAATTTAATTTTTTTCTAGAAATTAAAAATGAAAGCTAACGAGAAACTGAGAAGATTCTGCAAAGAATTCGTCCGTCTGGTTGCCTGTCCGCTCTCTCACTCCCTCCATGTCTCTCTCCCGGTCAGACTCCGCTTCTCTTTCCTCTGCAGAAGAGAGAAGTAGCCGCCAGGCGAAGAAAACTGCCTGAATTAGAGACAAGATAGATTTATCTGAAGGGCCGTTAACTTCGCCCCATTTTTATATTAATCAGAACAGAAGATTGGAGAACTGCGCTATGCTATCATGCATTATCAAAGTAATGAGGGGAGTGATAAAAGGGTATGAGAAAGAGAGAGAAAAGAGAGAAAGTGAGAAGGTGATGAGAGAGAGAGAGAGAGCAGACGTAGATGGTAGAATCTAGTATGTACATATGTAAACATGCACGTATGTAGTTCAAGATATCAACGTATTGGCTTATGCTTTTTCGAATAAGTCACAATAAAAAAGCTGAATCAGCAGCATACAGTTGTACAGCGTATTTTGATGTTGCAGAACAAGCAGAAGATGACTACCCATTCTTTTGTCACAGAAGAAGAGCAAGGAAAAGGGAATTGGTGGTGATGGAGAATCCAGGTTGACAAGAGAAAAAGAGTGTAAGAAAGAAGAGAGGGCAGAGAAGCAGAGAAAGGTTCGACGTTAAATGGATGAGCTTGTGTGGCGTGTGGCCAGTGCGCGGAGGGACACCGTTTGTATGCAGAAGGAGAGAGAGCAAGGGAGATGGAAAGGACAGAGAACGAGACAGAGAGAGTATGTAGATAAAGAGAGAGAGAGAGAGAGAGAGAGAGAGAGAGAAGAGTGGCTGGAGACGGAAGAGAACCGCATACAAGCAGTGCCTGCCACTGCTTCTGTTACTGCCACCCTCTCTCCATCTGCATCTCTACTCTTCTTCTTCCGTTTTAGCCTCGAGAATTTACCCATTTCCCCCATTATCTTACCTTCACTAACTCAAAATGCTTACAGTTGAAAAGGTTTTCCAGCTATAAGCCGGAGATAGTACAAGAGACATTAAGTTAAAGGTGGGCGATCACCGAAAAAGCATGTCATATGTATTTCAAATATTTCAAATTGCGGAGGACCATCGCATTCTCATCCGCGAGCACACGACAATGAGAGTGCCTATCACCCGCACCACCTATTTTTCCGTGGCGTATTCCTTTAAAGGACATAAATTATCCTGCTCAGTGTAATTGTCTTACTATTTTTTTCGTGCTCTTGTTAATGGAAGGCATTGCATCAAAAACCTGCAAAACTGATATACATAATATGTATGTAGCAATACACAACCCATTCGTTGGAAGTGAAAACTTTTTGAACCATATTAATCTGTAACTTAAAAAAACTGACTAAAATGGCCGAGAAGGCTGCACGAAGAAAAGAGTCGAAGGGAGGAGAGGGAGGCTGAGGAAGAGAAGGAGGACGAAGTGGAGTAGCATGAGGAAGTCGAAGAGGACGAGCTGATGAGGATCTTCCTTCCCTTTCCGTTTCTGCCATTAGACTTCCACTGCAGCAGGGATAACCTGAATATTGAGAAGTCATAAACAATTGAGAAAAGATGAACCAGGAAGAACAATCCATGTTGTCACTCCAATGCAGAGTAACAGCATGGCTTCCTTTACAAAGCCCGTGCCGTGGAGCTTCAACATACAAACTTTTCATATGAACAGCACCTGATAATAAAAAATTGGTGTACCAAAAGTGGCATATTTCATCCACAGGAAAGGAGTACTTCACGTACTTCACGAGTAATAATTAAAATAATTCACGACCACATTCGAGTACTTCATTGCAGTTATGTAGAAATGCCATCACTTTATCGACAGACATAAGAGTGTTCTTAAATCGATGAATTAAGAGTATGAGAGACGATTTATCGGTATTCTCTCTGCAAGGATCTGAACACGCCCTGGGATGAACACAATACACGCACCTCCCAAGAGACATAGAAGAAGATGCTTTCGCAGGCATAATCATGGGTTCAAGAGTGGACACCAAATTACATGGTTTGTCATTACATATCAAATCTCTGATGTAGTTGATTCAAACTAAACGAAGAGCGAGTGAAACAAAGCAGAAATTTAACATAATTAACTGATAGGCAAGCTGAATCCGCTGGAAATTGTCAAGCATATTCGTTGTTCATTCACCTAAAAAAAAGTCTAACAATCTTTCCAAAAAATCGCTTACAAATATAAAGGTTCGAATGACCTCGTCAATCTGAGGAACTATCAGCTGAAATCATCAATACCAGCATTCGTAACAGAAAGTAAAGGCAATGCGATTTGAATGCCTGAACTGACGATTCGAGGAAAGATTTCATCTGTCAATTCAAGGAGGTCACATCCTCAACAATAGATGACGAATCAACTACAAGCTCAGATGAGCATGGAGAGAAAGAGTAGAATAAAAAGCGAGAGAGAGAGCGAGAGAGAGAGAGAGAGAGAGAGAGAGAGAGCATGAGAATGGTGTAAGCGAGAAGGAGGGAGGGAAAGCGAGAGAATCCTTTTATTCGAGAGCAAGAAGGCAATCTTTTCTCTCGATCTCTGCCTCTCGCCAACAACATGAAGAATCGTGTGTTTCGGGGGAATTTATAGCGGCCTACTTATTCACTCTCATTATAAACACAAAGAGACTGTTAAAAGAGGAAATGATTTATTCAGTTACTGGCGCTCACCCCGATTTGTACACTATTCTCGACATGAATTCTGGAAGATGACGCGCCTGGTAGTGAGGAAGGGAAAATGAAACGGATGGAGGGCCAAGCAAAGCAGACAATGAAGAGGAAGAATAGCTTCCATCGCTATGTTGCCCGTGTATCACGGAGCAACTGAAACCTCTCTCCATGTCCTCCCCTTTCCGAGCTTCCTCTCCTTTCGTTTCTTCACTCTCTTCACTCTCTCTTCCACTCACTCGCTGCTACTTTTCTCAACATATCCCTCTTCCTTCAACTCATTTTATTCTCTTATTCAATTTCCAAACATCCGTTCCAACAGAGCACTCATCCTTCTACTCAACAGGACGCATGTATGTATGTATGCATGTACATGTGTACATAATAAAATTGCAATTTATTAAACTTTTACTTTGAAGCGACCTAAGCCATTTAGGCTATGCTCTGCAAGCCTGCTCAGTATTGCGTTCACCTAAGGGATGTTCTTTAATAGCGCAATTACGGAAAAATTTACAGAACGTTTTCCAGTAGAATAAACTATCAAAATTCGCAAGCAACTATACAAATTAGCAAATTCACAAGAACCACCCCCGTATTGAAAGTAACGATACAATTGACAAGCTTGTTTATGATGCAGCATGATTGTGAATGCTCGTACAAGAGTGCATCCATCACAATTCAGTTGCCATAGCCGGAGATGAGATCGGAAAGTACTCGTCGATGGAGTTTGGCTATGCAGTCGCAATGAGATTATACTTCCGCACGAAGCGCGTCGGTGATTTATAATAACTAAAACTGTTTGGAGTACAGTACAACTGATATGCTTGAACGTTCCAAAGTGAATAAAGTGAAAGAATAGAAGTGCTTCCAGCTCTTTCTTGGCTTCACCGCGACAATTGGAAGAGGGTCTTTCTGTAGCTTGTCCGAAGAGGAATGAGAAGACTCGAACCGAACGAGCTAACGCTACGTTAAAAAAACACCTGGACCTGGTTGAGCCACTGGAAAGAGATGTGCTTGAGGAGAGGAGGGGGGGGGGGGGTTGCAGTCTTCAAGCTAAATCGGCCATTGCACTGAGGACATCTCCAGAATCAGAAGTATTCGTAATCAAAATGTACATAAACTACGGAAAAGGATTGTGGAACACTAACCGAAGAAAACACGACTTCTGCCCACGAATCTCCCTTCATTGTCTACAAGATTGAGAAAATAGTATTGAATTTTGTCGGAAAGAGCAGCACAAAAGAAAGCGCGGTCTTCTCCCTATCTTCCCCATATTCCATTCTCTCATTGAGACAATGCCAGGCTAGACACGGGCTGATTACCATGAAGACCCAGAAGAAGAATGACAACAGCAAAGCTTTTATCCCAAATGACTCTGCTCCATTCTGGCCATCTCTAAGCCAATCTTCTCAATAACGGAAGCATGTGGGGGAGGGTTTCTTCTTCTTCCATCTCTCTCCCTCTCTGTCTCTCTGTCTCTCTCTCTCTTTCTCTCTCCCTCTCTCTCTCTCATTGTAAGTCTCTCTCTATCCCCCCTCTCTCTCTTTCTCTCTCTCTTTCTCTCTATCTCTCTCTCTCTGTCTGTTTCTCTCGCCATCGCTCTCTTTCTCTGTCACTTTGTCCTTCTTCCCATCCGTTTATTAGAAAGCTGTGTTACATGAACTCTCATCCCCTCTGTCTCTCTCTCTCTATTCACTCCCTACCTACTTGACACTTCTCATGTACCATCTAACACTGAACGTCTGCCACCTCTCTCTCTCTCTCTCACTCATTCTATCTTTTCTCTCTATCGCCTTCTCTCTTCTCTATTTCATTTCCTTCCTCATCGGTTGGTCTCTTTCGATAGCCTCCACTGCTTAGGACCCGCCCTCTTCGCGAGTCCGTGTTCTAACTACAGTAGTAGGTAGAGCAGAAGGTTGTCGGTGTGTCGAAGCAGTTGCTTTTCCGTCCCTCCACAGATTACTGTATCCGTGACGGAATGCTGTCAATGCAAAACATGCCATGCTTTGATGCTGAGTCTTTGTTCTGGAGTTCCCTTCTGATGGCTCCTTCCATGAGGCCACCTCTTCTTCTCCAACCCATGCCAGAAGCACAGCCAGAGACGGCCCCCTCTCCTGTCCCCGAAGTCTCCCTTCAACTTTCCTTTCCGCCTTCAATTTCTCGCCCTGCAACTACAACTCTGCTTGAGCCAAAACTCGCCAACTCTGGTTAACATTTGTCATCCAAAAGCAGTCCACATAAATCTCAAGGGGTAAAAGAAGCCCAAATAAACACTAAGTAAGAAAGAAGCTCTGATGATTGCAGTTTTCCCCTCCGTCCACTCAACTTGCCCGGGAGTACTCGCGATTACCGTTACAGTCAATTCTCATCGCTTCTCTTCCCTCATCTGCTGCACTGATAATGGCTTTGAACCGGACGCCATTTTAGAGGTCGGTATTTTTAACCTGTCTCTCCTTTGCTCTCCCCCTCCCTCTCTCTTTTTTCGATCTTTCTCTCTCTCTCACTCTCTCTCTCTCTATTTATCTCTCGCTCTTCCTCTATCTCTGTCTGCTTCCCCAACTCGCTCTCTCTTTCAAACCTCGCTCTCTCCACGCGAAGGCACTCTCTGCAATCCTTCTTATTCAGATATTATTTTCTTTTAATTTTTAGTTCGCTTTTACTATTTGGTCAACGTCTTTTATACATTCTTGCATGTTATCTTTTTAGTGCACAAAATAAAAGACCAAAAAGAATAGCCTTCATCAACATTGCTGCCAGTCACTATTAGTGAAACACGAGTTGTTGATCACGCCTCCTCTCTATCTCTGCCTCTCTCTCTCTATCTTTCTCTCTCTCTCTCTCTCTCCCTTGCATCGGAAGAGACAGTGGTTTCTGTTGGGCATGCACCAATTAGAGTGGTGCCAGGGGAGCAGAACTAAGCCATCTCCTGCACACTCTTAATTTTCGTTTACAATCGTAATCCATATGGCAATGGAGTGGCTGAACTGCTTGCAGTTGTCGGAAGATCTACAGACGGCGTGTCGAGTGAGCAGAGAGAATGCGAATGTACGAGTGGACTCGGCTGGTTGCGTGGTGATTCGTCGTATCGACTGTGGAGAGGAAGTCGTGCTGGCCGCTTCCCCCCTCCAGCCAGGTCTTCCCTCTCCAGCTTCTGCCTCTTCATTCTGTATCAATCGCCTGCTCTCCCTCTCCCCTCCCAGAGCTTTCGCTCCTGCCAGATAATTCAATGAAACCTCATCATATCCAGAAGATTAAGAGTGTATTCTTTATTAAGGCTAACATTGGAAACTTTGGAAAGAAGTCTACAGTTAAATGCTTTATGTATTCCATGGATAAAACGGATGCTCTTTCCCAGTGAGAAAGAAAAGCACATGGAAGAGTCAGCCGAGGTGGCTTAAAGTCGGCTAACTAGGATACGGTATCGAGTGGGGATGTAATCCTTATTTGGGCAGACACGTACTGGCTCCCCTTTCGAGGGGAAGTCATTACACAGGAGAAGAGGGGCTAGACCGGATGGCCTGCACAGGAAATGAGTTGTCATCTTCTGGCTCTTCTTCCACACACCATATGTACCTTCTCTCTCTCTCTCTCTCTTTCTCTCTCTCTCTCTCCTCATTGACACCCTTTCTAAATGAGAAGATTGCAGACGTGGCAGGCTACGGCTGCGCCCGTTGCGGGAAGATGTTCAGCTACGCGTACTACCGCGACAAGCACCTGAAGTACACACGCTGCGTCGACCAAGGCGACCGCAAGTTCCCCTGCCCCGTCTGTCCCAGGTGCCACTTCAATTACTTCCCGTGTACCTAACATGACTCGACTCGAACAAATAGAGCCAGGACTTCATGCTCCTTATCCATTCACAGAGAGGAGGAAGTAGATGGAGAGGAGAGAGGGAATGGAGAGAGGAGAGAGAGAGAATGGAGAGAGTAGAGAGAGAATGGCGAGCAAGAAACTCTTACAGTAGAGAAGGAAGAACTGTTTGGTGACAGATAGCGGACTCATCTTCAAGTGGAATGTACATGCATTCTCTTTTCTCTTCTCACTCACTCGACTATTCTTCTTCTTTTCATTCTTTCTTTACTCTCACACCTCAGACATTCCATCCACATCTCTAAAGTTACTAGTTTAATAAGCGCCAGCGAATATTAACCATACAATTAAGAATGTTGGATTGAGTTCTTACAGAGTATTGCCAAGAATGCCTTCTTATGTTGATCTTCAAAAGAATGTTGAATTGAGATCATTCGAGAAGAGGGACCGTCTTCGCATCCACGTCCTTCACGTACACGAGAACCACCGGCCGCATGCCTGCTCCGTCTGTGACAAGAGATTCTCCCAGTCAAGCAGTCTCAACAAAGTCAGTCTCTCTCTCGCTCTCCTTTCATCATTCTCTCACTCTCCTTCTCCTTGTTCTATCATGTCCTTTTTCTCCCTTTCATCAAATCTCACTCTCTCTCTCTCTCTGTCTCTCTCTCGCTCCGTCTGTCTCTCTCTCTCTCCGCTCTCTGCAGCATCTCCGAGTCCATTCGGGAGAGAGGCCGTACAAGTGTTCGTTCTGCGTCAAGGCCTTCACGGCATCTTCCATTCTCCGCACCCACATCCGCCAGCACAGCGGAGAGAAGCCCTTCAAGGTAATCGGAGCAGAGCCTTGTCCTACTGGCAGTCCATGCCATCCGTCTTTCAGTGTTGCCACTGCGGGAAGGCCTTTGCCTCCCACGCGGCTCACGACAGCCACGTCAGACGGAGCCATGCGCCGTCTTCCTAGTCATGAAGAGACCTTTGCATCTACAAATCAACCACAGTCCTCCCAGTACTCGGCTGTTCTTGATTACAACCATGCATCTATATTTTGGCAGTCATTGCCTTTATTCAAATATATGTATAATGTACACTAGACATAAGAGGTTGTGCGATACCAGAATTAACAGATGGCATAACCAGTAGCCGAAGGTGAATGTACAACTCGTGATGAGAATGTTGTGATTGACCGAGAAGGAGAGAAACTACATACAAGAAGAAAGCAAAGCAAGAAGTAGATGAGAGAAGTGGGAAATGGTGGTGAAGGAAGGAAAGCGTTCAAGATTCCTTACGCTCGCGGTATCTGGAAGAGGGGAACCCCCTTGGATTAAAAGATTGACTAGAGAACGGAAAGGAATACGCAGTGAACTCTACAGGAATCGCAAAGAAGGAGTTACTTCTTGGCAGAGAAAAGAAGAGCGGCTCCAATGCCGAGAACAGTGATGAGCCCCCCGCCCAGAACCGCCGCCCCGAGCAGTCCCTCCTCAAAACTAAAGTTTAAAAAAAACAGACATTTAGACTCTCTAGGCGAATAATTCAACAGTAAAAGAAACAGCTTGAACGCGTGCGTTCCTGAAGATGCCTGTTGCTCGGCAGAGCATACTGATCTACCTAATTCCCTACCCGTGACATTTCGCTTTACTATTGCTCACAATTTAATAGAAGGAATTCGCCACAACTCTCTGGATATATGTTTTAAACCAAGATGAACTTATCCACATAAAAAACGTAGGTTAGTTATTCCACTGATACTTCCTTTAATAATTAGAATGAGTATGTTCGGATTAAAAAAAGCGGTGGAGTTAAGAAGAACCTGAGTCATTTTCTTCTCGATGAGCTGCTTGAGAGCGAGGGCCTGGCGATTTCCGCCCTCAGCAGAGAGCAAAGTGTCAATGTAAGCTTTGGCACGGTCGTAGTCCTAAGGAAACCATCAATTACAAATACAATCGGTGTACAAATGATACAAAGCTTCACCATTTCTGGGAGTACTTGGCAAAGAAAAAAAAGATACCATTGACCATTAGATACCAAACATTTCTGCTTGAACTTTTTCTTGGAAGCCTATTTAAAGTTAGTTCAAACGAGAAACAAGATCGAGTTTTTCTCGTAGACTCCCTTTTCCTCAATCTTTTTTCAGGTTTTATTAACTTATTGTAGTTCTCAACAGAAATTGCCAGAAAACTAGCTGATGTCACGCTATTTGAGCCTGAGAATATAAAAATCTCTTTTTTTAAATGAATATGTAGTTTCGAACATTAAAGAAAACCATTTAATCCTTAAAAATTGAACCCATTTCAGCGAAAACAAATTTTTCTCAAGAATATGTAAAACAGCACTTCCGCCTTTTAACCTTGAGTCGGGCATGTCCAACAGCCAGGTAGTACACATAGTCACGCACGCCAACATCGTCTGCGTTCTCCCTTAGCAGTCCTAAGAAATTCCCTATCAATAATCATCTTACTAAAACGACGGCGAAAAATGAAGAAAACCTTCGAGAAGAGTAATTCCTTGACGAACGTCCTCCTTAGTAGACTTGATAAGACCGTGGGCGAAGGAAAACCGGGCTTCCGTGCTGGGCTGGCCGCGTTTCACTTGTCTCTCGTAAACATCTCGCAGCTTCTGTAAAACATTTCACTAAAACCACGCAGCGAAAGAAACGATAGAGAGCAAACCTCCAATTCGTAAAGATCGATCCTCTCATCGAGGAGGTTATTGCAGTCCGTCAACATCCTAAGAATAAAAAAGAATGTCATAGCAATTACGAAAACAAATGACACGGAGATATCATTCCACGAACTTGATGGCGAAACTCTTCCCTTTCTGGTGCGGCATAACATGGGTGATATCTCGTATAAACCCGAAAAGCTATTCCAAGTGCACAATTCGCAATGAGAACTAATCACGATACGAAAAATATCACTACATCTAGGCGAGGATCGGTCCTGATTTCTTAACGGAAAAAAGTATTTCTTTCACCGCGGACTTCGGTGTCACTATTTTTTAGAGTAGTTTTGGGACTTTAGTTATCAAATTTCAGCTTGAAACGGATGTTTTTCTTATATTGTGGTAACTGTCTTTGTAGATTTTTTTCCTGTGTCTTTTTTAAGACTTAATGCTAGGTTCACAAATATATGGCATATTCTATCACTGCCTTGATTTTGACCCATAGCCATTATACTTCACAGCGTTATGCTGCCCTTCTCATCTCGCACTCTCTCAACGCATTTTCTCTCCTCCAGAGGGCCTCTGCTCCGCATCGATTTTAGGTGCTGCTGTAGTGGGAGAGAGCGAAGAGGAGAGGGGAGGCCTCGGCCGTCCTCTCTCTTTCTCTTCTTTCGCAGTACTGCGTCTCCCCCATTCCATCTTCTGCACTGCGAATCATCCTCCCAAACGAGGACTTTTGCATTCTCTTTCCGAGTGTTCCCTTTCTCTTATCATCTATGTACAGTGCTGATCAGTTGCAGGCCATGGAAGACGAACAAGCGCCACCAGAGCCAGTGCTTGAAGTGCCACCTCCACAGGAAATCAAGGTCCTCGAGACCACGGAGGATATCCAGGTGATGTTTTGTGAAGGATCGGCAATTCAAATAGATATCCATATGGTAATACTAAACTTCTTCCAGCAAAGACGATCAGAAGTTCTCGGGCACTACACGCAATTCAAAGATCTCGCGAAAACAAAGCGAGATCATCTTGAAGAGGCTCGCCAGTTCCAATTCTTCAAGCGAGATGCTGACGAGCTTGAGATTTGGATTCTGGAGAAGCTTCAGACTGCGCAGGAAGAGAGCTTCAGAGATCCAACCAACCTGCAGGTTCATTATTTTCATTCAACAGAATATCTATTTCTTCCCTGTTTTACTCAATTTACGAGATGTATTATTATTTGGAGGCTTAAAATTAGCTCGCCGCTCCGAAATAAACCGTCGCCTAGCTTGAATTGCTTATGTAAACAGACTTTCTGCTCTCTTTCCACTTCACTAAAAGGCGCTCATTTTTTTTT
Source organism: Allodiplogaster sudhausi (assembly GCA_945643635.1). Classification (NCBI taxonomy): domain Eukaryota; kingdom Metazoa; phylum Nematoda; class Chromadorea; order Rhabditida; family Diplogasteridae; genus Allodiplogaster; species Allodiplogaster sudhausi. The sequence continues at coordinate 232,249 of CALZFC010000087.1, forward strand.
CTTCAGAACTATATATTCCGAATTTCTTGTTGTGTTTCTGCTCTACTTCATTATTGTGTCCTCGCCCAAACTACCTTGTTGACCTTCTCTGCACCTCTCTCTCTCTCTCACTCTCTTATTCTCTCAGTCTCTCTCCCTCTTTTTCTCTCTCCACCTGTCTTCGAGTATGGAGTGATTCATACGAGATAAGACATACAGCGGGCGACACCTTCGCATTCCTTTCTCAGTGCACCCCCTTTCTCTTTCCATATTAATAGCCCTCCTTTATCCCACTCTCTCACTCTGCCTTCCTCTCTCCCTTTCTTGTTACCACTCTCTCTGTCTAATCTGTCTTCATTTCTCTTTCTTCTCCAGACTCTTGCCATTGTCATCGGCCCGTTTCTCGTGCTGTCTTTTTTCAGTCACAGCCCATTGATTTTCGCTTGTGTGCCAGTGGCCGTCTTCCACTTCTTGAAGAGAAGAGAACCAGAATGGGGCACAGATGGAAGAAGAAAATGGAATTAGCCATTACATGCATGGAGCGGAGCATTGAATGCAACAGTCGATGGCACTGCAGAAGATGTGAATAGTTATGCAGTTGTGAGAATGCACACATCAACATGAATAAAACTTGAGACTTTCATGTTATTAATAAGGTGGTGTATTAAACGAGGAAAGATGCATTCCATTGTTTTGCAGGCGAAGATCCAGAAGCATGAGGCGTTCGAGGCCGAGGTCCTTGCCCACGCAAAAACAATCGCCAATCTGGACAAGACCGGCAATTCCATGATCCAGCATGGTCACTATGCCTCAGAAGGCATCAAGGTATTTTAGAGCTCTTTCCATTTTTTGAGCACTATAGTTACTGTAGATTTGATTTTATGGATCTAGTAGTATTTGTCATGTGAAAGACGAATTTGACGAGGTTGTATTGCAGAAGCGACTGGACTACCTGCACAACCTGTGGGAGCAACTACTGTTCAAGCTGAAGGACAAAGGCAAGAAGCTGCAGCAGGCACTGAAGCTCCTTCACTTCATCCGACAGTGCGATGAAGTGCTGTACTGGATCAGAGACAAGGCAAGAGACTTTCCATTCATTCTAACATGAAATTATAACGTTCTCTCTAACAGGAGACATTTGTGTCTGCCGACGACATGGGAATGGACTTGGAGCATGTTGAAGTTCTCCAGAGGAAGTTTGATGAGTTCCTAAAGGAGCTAGGCAATCACCACTACAGAATCAACGACATCGATGAAGCGGCCAGGAAACTCGTGGAGGATGGCCACACCGAGACGGAGACAATCTACAAGGTACGGAGAAGGAGTTGAGAGGAGGGAAGAATGGCGGCTTTGCAGAAGCGAGACGAAGTCAACGAAGCCTGGCATCGGCTGTCGACTCTCGCTGCCACTCGCAAAGAAGGCTTGTACGGGGCTCATCAAGTACAGCGATTCAACAGAGATGCCGATGAGACCCTTGCTTGGATCGCTGAGAAGGTTCCCTCTCTCCAATCTACCCTCTACTGCCTCTACTCTCTATATTCACTCTCTCCTATCTCTCCCTTCCCTGTCATCTCCCCTTACTTGTCTCCACTCATTCTGTTTTCAGGATGCCGCCCTCTCCTCCGATGACTACGGTCGTGATCTGAACAACGTACAAGCACTGCAGAGGAAGCATGAAGGGACGGAGAGAGACCTGGCAGCTCTGGAGAGCAAGATGGGCCAGCTGGAGAAAGAAACGGAGAGACTGGCAGAGACTCATCCAGACCGAGCAGATGCCATCCGGGCCAAGATGGACGAGGCCAGCAATCAATGGAATGCATTGAAGAGCAAGGCGCAGGCACGCAAGGACGGCCTCGACAACAGCTACTCTCTCCATCGATTCCTCGCTGACTACAGAGATCTCATCTCATGGATGAATGACATGAAGGTGCGATGGGAGTACTGTAAGACAATGAACGCAGTCATCTTCAGGCTGTCATCAGCGCGGATGAAATGGCCAAGGACGTGGCAGGGGCAGAGGCTCTTCTGGAGGCCCACCAGGAACACAAGGGAGAGATGGAAGCACGCGATGACTCGCTGCAGCAAACTGCTGAGGCCGGCCAGAAACTCATGGAGATGAGAGTGGGAGAAGCAGAGGGAGTGGCCGAGAAAGTCGCCCAGCTCGAGGCCGAGAAGGTAGGCGATAGCTAGGAGGAATTCGGGAGAGAGAGAGAGAGAGAGAGAGCGAGAGAGTCCCATTGAAGGCATCTCTACTCGCTCTGTGGGAGGAACGGCGCATTCTCTACGAACAATGCATGGATCTGCAACTATTCTATCGTGACACGGAGCAGGCGGAGACTTGGATGAACAAGCAGGTTGATCATTCTGTTCATTTTAAGTTATTCTTATTAACGGTTTAGGATGCTTTCCTCGCGAACGAAGACCTCGGGGACTCGCTCGATGCAGTGGAGTCACTGATCAAGAAGCATGAAGACTTCGAGAAGAGTCTCATGGCTCAAGAGGAGAAGATTAACGCACTCGACGAGTTCGCCACCAAACTCATCCAGGTACGATGTGAGAGATAGAGAGAGAGAGAGTAGGAGAGTGAAGAGAGATTAGAGGGAGAGTAGGAGAAAGAGAGTGAAGAGAGAGAGAGAGTGAAGAGAGATTAGAATGAGAGTGAGAGGAAAGGCTACTGACTGAGAATCCTTCAGGGACAGCATTACGCTGCTGACGATGTCGCGGCTAGGAGGGAGGCCCTTCTTGAGAGAAGAAGGAAACTTATGAAGAGATCCGAGGAGAGAGCGGCGCGTCTCGCTGACTCTTACAAGAGACAGCAGTTTGATCGAGACTGTGATGAAATGGTTAGAGAATGAGAGAAAGTGAGAAAGATCGTGGAAGTGAGAGAGAAAAAGAGAGGGAGAGAGAGATCGCGTAAGCGAGAGAGAGAAAGAGATCGTGGAAGCGAGAGAAAACTATAAGTCTCAAGTGTCCATCTTGTGGTTCAGGTGTCGTGGATGACCGAGAAGCTGAAGACAGCGCGGGACGAGTCTTACCTCGACCCGACGAACATTCGCGGGAAGCTACAGAAACATGTCAACTTTGAGCAGGAACTGAAGGCCAACAAGAATCGACTGGATGACATCAAGCAAGCCGGAGGAGAGATCATCAACAGTGGACATTACGCAGCTGACCATGTCAGAGTGGAAAGACAGAGAAAGAAAGAGAGAGAGAGTGAGAGAGAGAGAGTGAGAGAAAGGAAGTAGAGTAGAGAAACATTGCAGGTGCGCGATCGTCTGCGAGAAGTGGATGGTCTCTGGGCTCAGCTGGTGGAAGCGACTGCCAGGAAGGGATCGAAGCTGAAGGAGGCAGGAGACGAACAACAATTCAACCGAAACATTGAAGACGTCGAGTTGTGGATGAGCGAACTCGAGGGACAGGTTCGCACCAGTTTCTTCATTCTTCTTAGTTATTCTTTCCATTTCACTGAGCACAAAATGAAATGAGTGCGCCTTTCTTCTTGAAGGTGGCTTCGGAAGACTACGGCAAGGACCTCGTGTCCGTGCAGAATCTGCAGAAGAAGGCGCAGATGCTCGAGAATGATTACCATGCTCACTTGGTTGGATTCTTTCTTCCTCTCAGATTCTCCAGATTCTTTGGTTCTGATTCAATGTTTCCAATGAATGTGACCGTTCTAGGATCGTCTTCATGGTATTCGCCAGTCAGCGGATAAGTTCGGGGAGGAAGAGCATTTCAATGCGCCCGTCATCCTGCGGAAGCAGGAGGCTCTCCAGCAGCGCTACCAGGCAACTTTTCCCTTTCTCTTTCCCTTCTATTTCTCGTTCTTGTTCGTCCTTCCCTCTATCTTTCCTGTCAACGTAGGCGCTGCGAGAGCCCCTCGAGAGGCGAAAGAACAAGCTCGGCGAGTCTCTTCAAGGCAACCAACTCTTCCGTGACATTGATGATGAACTGGCATGGATTCGTGAGAAAGAGCAGGTTGGAAGGACTGGCAGAGTCTGCCTTGACCGTGTCTTTCTATCTTGCAGGTCGCAGCCTCGACTAACCGCGGCCGTGATTTGATCGGAGTGCAGAACCTGATCAAGAAGCACGGCGCACTCATTGCCGAGATGCAGAACCACGAGGGACAACTCGAATCGGTGGCGAAGGCAGCAGAAGACATGGTCGGCCAGGGACACTTCCTCGCTCCCGAGATCAGGGACAAACTCGCCCAGCTCAGAGACAACTGGCGCACTTTGAAGAATAAGGCTGAGAAGAGAAGACTAGAACTCAACGACTCCCTCCAGGTATGCTTGTGTTGATTTGGTAGAGAAGACATTTGTGTGTGTCAGGCCCATCAATATCTGGCGGATGCGAATGAAGCGGAGTCGTGGATGGCAGAGAAGGAGCCGATTGTTGGTTCTGCCGACTACGGAAAGGACGAGGACTCTGCTGAAGCACTGCTGAAGAAGCATCGCGCTCTCCTCTCCGATCTCGAGGCCTTCAAGGGAACTATCGAAGAGCTACGAAAGCAGGCCAGCCAGTGCAAGTACCAGGAGCAGCCCGTTGGACAACTCGGTTACTTCATTTTTTCTTCAATGTATTCTCTCTTCTCTATTTACAAGTCTTTAAGGACGTGACGTGGTGCTGGCGCTGTACGACTACCAGGAAAAGTCGCCGCGAGAAGTGTCGATGAAGAAGGGAGACGTGCTAACTCTGCTGAATGCCTCAAACAAAGATTGGTGGAAGGTTGAAGTGAATGACCGCCAGGGATTCGTGCCAGCTGCCTACGTCAAGAGGATCGAAGCGGGAACTGCGCAGGCTCACCATCTTCCTCAGGTTCTTTTGAAAACACCGCTTCTTTTTATTCGTTCTTTTCTTTAACAAAAAGTATTATTATAGGTGAACTCCATCGGCGGGAAGCAAAACGAGATCGAAGATAAGTACTCACGACTCATGATGCTGGGAGAAACTAGAAAGAGGTTGCAAATGAATTGAGAAACACTTTAATCAGACCTAAACGGACAAAGAGGATTCTGGCGAAGAGTGAGGAGTCTTTGTTGTTCAGGAAGCTTGAAGAGGCGTGCAAGGGATACCAACTTCTGCGTGAGGCGAACGATCTCGCAGAATGGATACGCAGCAGGGTTTGTTCTAGGATCACATATACTTTGACAAGCGAAATTGCTCGGCAGGAAGAAAAGATATTATGCTGTATACTCGAGGGAGAAGTTAGTTTTGCTTGAGGAGGCAGTGGCAGCTCAGCAGGAAATCGGCACTGACCTGGAACAAGTCGAGGTGCTGCAAAAGAAGTTCGACGACTTCAAGGGAGACCTCAAGGCGAACGAAGTCCGTCTCCAAGAGATGAACCAGATTGCTACTGCTCTCACTTCCGTTGGCCAGACAGAGACTGCAGTCCGCATCCGGCAGCAGATTGAAGATCTTAATGCTAGGTTGGACTAGCAAGCATGGCAATGAATCAGAGAATTAAATCATTCAAGATGGCGAGCACTGGAAGAGCAGACCGAGCAGAGGGAACAACAACTCGGATCTGCTCATGAAGTTCAGCGGTTCCATCGGGATGTCGACGAAACTCGAGATTGGATTCAAGAGAAGGTCTCTTTTGAACCAATATTCACGTTGTCTGTTAATGAATCTGCCATTTGATTTAAATGGAAAGAAGAATTAACAGGATGATGCCCTGGACTCGGACGATTTTGGCAGAGACCTTCGCTCGGTGCAAGCCCTCCAGAGGAAGCACGAGGGAGTGGAAAGAGATCTCGCAGCTCTCGGAGACAAGATCAAGAGTTTGGATGAGAAGGCCAATCGATTGAAGCAGAGCCACCCCGAGGCTGCCGAGCAGATCTACGATCTCCAGAAGGAGTTGAACGAACAGTGGAATCGACTTACTGCCAAGGTCCACCACAATTCCACTCACCAATACGGCCACTAATTTGTGTTGCTTATTCCAGGCAAACAACCGCAAGGAAAAGTTGCTGGATTCTTACGACTACCAGAGATTCCTCTCGGATGCAAGAGACATTCTACAGTGGATCGCAGCCATGAAGCAACTTGTATCCAGCCAAGAACTCGCGAATGACGTCACCGGTGCAGAGGCACTGCTGGAGAGGCACCAAGAGTACCGTACTGAGATGGATGCACGCGCTGCCACCTTCCAGGTACTGTAGAGTTGTACGTTCATCTGCCATCGTGTTACATTGACTCTCTTTTACATATCTTTTCTTTTCAGGCTTTCGAGCAATTCAGCAACCAGCTTCTGAACAACAAGCACTACGCGAGTGATGACATTCGCAGGAAGACGGACGAGGTTCTGCCTAATATCTCGCTCCTTCAGCTTCTCTTTCTCTTTCTCTCTCCATCTCCTCCCTCTCTCCTCTCTCTCTCCCTCTTTCTCGTTTTCTCTCTCCCCGCTATAATCTGTCTTTGCAAGGTGCGTGATGCCCGCCGTCAATTGGAAGATGCGTGGGTGGAGAGGCGAGGAATCCTCGACCAGTGCCTCGAGCTCCAGCTCTTCTACCGAGACGCCGAGCAGGCAGACAACTGGATGAGTGCTCGTGAGGCCTTCCTTGCACAGGCACGGAATAGTTTCTCTCTCTATCTCTCTCATGCTCTCTGTTTCTCTCTCTCTTGCTCTCTCGTCTCTTTCTCTCCTATCTGATCTTTAACGAGTTGTAATTGCAGGAAGACGCGAGTGGTGACAACGTTGAGTCGCTGATCAAGAAGCACGAGGACTTCGACAAGGCGATCGCTTCTCAGCAGGAGAAGATGGCGGGACTCGAGCTGTTCGCAGCTCAGCTCATCAATGGAGGACACTACGACGCGCCCGCCGTGGCTGCGAAGAGGGACGAGATTCTAAGGAGATGGGAGCAGTTGAAGAAGGCTCTGATCGAGAAGAGGAGCAAACTCGGAGAGAGCCAGACTCTGCAGCAGTTCAGCAGAGATGCTGATGAGATCGAGAACTGGATCGCGGAGAAATTCCAGGTAGGGGAGAGAGAGAGAGTGGGGAGGGAGAGAGATGAGGAATGCCTTGCAGGTGGCACAAGAAGAGAACTACCGCGACCCGACTCACATCCAGCAGAAACACCAGAAGCAGCAGGCATTCGAGGCGGAGTTGGCAGCGAACTCGGACCGAATCGCCACTCTCATCACGGCCGGCCAGAATCTCATCGACAATGCAAAGTGCCAGGGAGGAGAAGACGCTGTCTCTGCCCGTCTCAAGGCACTGAATGACCAGTGGGAACTACTCGTTAGAACTACTTCCGAGAAGAGCTTCCGACTCAAGGAGGCCAACAAACAGAAGAGCTTCATGGCTGCCGTCAAAGTTAGATTGTTATGCATTTTCATTTGTAAAATAAAAAAACAAGGTTAGAAACATTCTAAATGATGGTCTGACAGGATCTGGAGTTCTGGCTGGGTGAAGTGGAGATTCTCCTCCGCTCCGAAGACTACGGAAAGGATCTGGCATCAGTGGAGAATCTGCTGAAGAAGCAACAGCTGGTGGAAGCGGACATCGCGTCGCATGCAGAGAGAGTGGAGGAGATGAACAAGCAGGCGGATGCCCTCGTGGAGAAGGAACACTTTGCTGGAGGGCAAATCGATGACAGAAGAGCGGTCAGGGAAACTTTCATTTACACGCCTATTTTCCATCCTCCTTATTACTTTTAGGCGATCAACGCCCGCTACACGGATGTGAAGGAACTCGCGAAGCAGCGCAGAGACAAGCTCAGCAAGGCACTCAACGTACATCAATTCTTCCGAGACATCGATGATGAAGAGAGCTGGATCAAGTCAGTCTCTTTCTTTCTCTCTCTCTCTCTCTCTCTCCCCCTCTCTTTTTCTATCTCTCTCTCTCTCTCTTTCTATCTTTCTCTCCCTCTCTCTTTTTCTATCTCTATCTCTCTTTCTATCTCTCTCTCCCTCTTTCTTTTTCTATGTCTATCTCTCTCTTTCTCTTTCTATCTCTCTCTCTCTCCCTCTCTTTTTCTATCTCTCTCTTTCTATCTTTCTCTCCCTCTCTCTTTTTCTATCTCTCTCTCTTTCTCTTTCTATCTCTCTCTCCCTCTTTCTTTTTCTATGTCTATCTCTCTCTTTCTCTTTCTTTCTCTCTCTCTCTCCCTCTCTTTTTCTATCTCTCTCTCTCTTTCTATCTTTCTCTTCCTCTCTCTTTTTCTATCTCTATCTTTCTTTCTCTTTCTATCTCTCTCTCCCTCTTTCTTTTTCTATGTCTATCTCTCTCTTTCTATCTCTCTCTCTCTCTCCCTCTCTTTTTCTCTCTCTCTCTCTCTCTCTCTCTCTCTCTCCCTCTCTTTTTCTATCTCTATCTCTCTTTCTCTTTCTATCTCTCTCTCCCTCTTTCTTTTCTATGTCTATCTCTCTCTTTCTCTTTCTATCTCTCTCTCTCTCCCTCTCTTTTTCTATGTCTATCTCTCTCTTTCTCTTTCTATATCTCTCTCTCTCTCTCTCTCCATCTCTTTCTCATCGCTCTTGATTGAAGGGAGAAGCGTCTTCTCGTGAGCAGCGACGATTTCGGCCGTGACTTGGCGGGAGTGCAGAATCTTAGGAGGAAGCATCGACGGCTCGACACTGAACTTGCATCGCATGAACCGCAGGTGAGAGAAATAAGTGCAGCAGTATGTGGGGAGAACTAAATTCCGTGAAACCTTGAACAAAACTTTTAACCTATTTGGCTTTCAGACGAGAAATACACATTCAGATAAAAACAGCAATTCAACATATTTCGTCGTTTCCATTGTTACCCAAGGATTGTGCTGAAAGGTCCTCGATTGTTGTCTTGCTTGGCAGATGTCGACTGTCCGCCAGAAGGGCCTTGAACTGCTTCGCTCAGCAGACATCGCAGTGCCTGAGATCGAGCATAGAATGGCGCAACTCGACAAGAGCTGGGAGCAGATCCGCGATCTCACTGGCAACCGCCAGCAGAAGCTGAAGGAGAGCGAAGACTTCCAGGAGTTGCTCAGTCGAATCGAAGAGGAGGAGGCCTGGATGAATGAGAAACATCAGGTCAGCCTAGAAGATTCCAGATCATGAGATGCACCATGTACTTTGCAGATTCTCAGCAGCGACAACCTCGGGGAGAACATGGCCGGAGTGCAGGGGTTGCTGAAGAAGCACGGCACTTTCGACGGAGACTACCAGCTGCACACTCAGCGCATCCACGACATCGATGGCCAGGCCCAGAAGGTTCCTCCATTTCTCTTTCTCTTTCTAATTCCTTTCCTTCTGCTCAGCTGATCGAGAGTGGCAACCACATGGGCCCTCACATCGCGGCCCGCATGGAGCAGCTAAAGAGGCGATTGGCTGACTTGGATGGACTGGCGAAGAGACGGCTGAAGAAGCTCAAGGAGAACAGCGACTATCTCCAGTTCATGTGGAAGTGCGATGTGGTTGAAAGCTGGATTGGTAAGTGGGGTGTTGCTTCGTTCTTTTCTCTCTCTCTCTCTCTCTCTCTCTCTCTCTCTCTCTCTCTTTCTATCTCTCTCTTTCTTTTCTTTTCTTCACTTTTCTTTCCTTCTTTCTTCCTTTTCTTTCTTTCCTTTTTTTCTTTTCTTTCCTTCCTTCTTTTTTTTCTTTTCTTTGCTTTCTTTCCTCTCTTTTCTTTTCTTTTCCTTTCTTCTTTCTCTCTCAACTCCATCTACAATTTAGCTGAGAAAGCGACACAAGTCCGCTCGGACGACTACGGCCGAGACCTGTCTTCCGTGCAGATCCTCCTGACGAAGCAAAGCGCATTCGATGCCGGCCTGAATGCCTTCGAGCACGACGGAATTCAAAGGATCACGGAGTTGTGAGTCTCTCCCATGGGGGTCTCCTCTCTGACCCCCTCCGCTGCAGGAAGGACGAGTTGGTGTTGGCCGGTCACGTTCAGTCGCCAGCCATAGAGAAGCGGCACACGGCGGTGATCGCAGCGTGGCAGTCGCTGCTGGCGGCGAGTGAGGCCAGGAGGGCCAAGCTGCACAAGATGCAGCAGCAGTGCCGCCAGATCGAGGAGCTCTATCTCACGTTCGCCAAGAAGGTCAGCTACCATTTCAATCCCCTCTCCACATGACTTCCTTCCCCTACAGGCATCCACCTTCAACTCGTGGTTTGAAAACGCCGAAGAGGATTTGACGGATCCAGTGAGATGCAATTCGCTCGAAGAAATCCGAGCACTCCGAGAGGCGCACGCTGAGTTCCAGAGAAGTCTGTCCTCGGCTGAAGAAGACTTCAGACAACTCCAACAACTTGACCAGAAGATCAAGAGCTTCCAGGTAAGGAATCGTCTAGAGATAGCAGCAAGAAGGAGGAGAGAGGCTTATGCACGTTAAGGTGGGACCGAATCCCTACACTTGGTTCACGATGGACGCCCTCGAGGACACGTGGAGAAACCTGCAGAAGATTATAAAGGTAGGTTCGAGAGTCAAGTGTATTCTGGTGTAAAGTGAGGACGTGTACTGTTGTAGGAGAGAGAGCTGGAATTGCAAAGCGAGCATTCCCGCCAAGAAGGCAACGATGGAATGAGGAGGGACTTCGCTAAGCTTGCCAATGCCTTCCATCAGTGGATCACCAACACTCGCCAAGGTACGCAAGGGTTTAATTATTGTTTGTTGTGGTCGAAATATTGAAGACAAAGTGAATACTTCAGAGATGATGGACTCGAGCGGAACTCTGGAGGAGCAGTTGGAAGTCCTGAAGAGAAGAGCAGCCGAGATCCGGGCGAATAAAGCTCAGCTCAGGAAGATTGAAGAGATGGGAGCTTTGCTGGAGAGGAATCTCATCCTGGACAACAGATATACAGAACACTCCACTGTTGGACTTGCGCAGGCATGGGATCAACTCGATCAGCTCGCCATGAGAATGCAACACAATCTCGAGCAGCAGATCCAGGCCAGTCTCTCTCTCTCCCTCTCTCTCTTCACATCTTCAAATCTCTGCTTCAGGCACGCAACCAATCGGGAGTAACGGAGGACGCTTTGCGAGAGTTCTCAATGATGTTCAAGCACTTTGACAAGGACAAGCTGGGTCGGCTGGACCACCAGCAGTTCAAGAGTTGTCTGCGTGCATTGGGATATGATCTGCCCATGGTAGACGAGGGACAGCCTGAACCAGAATTCCAACGCATCCTCCGCATCGTCGACCCGAACATGTTGGTAGAGAAGAAGAAGGGCCTGTCTATGAGAACTTTTTGCAGGGATGGCCACGTCACTCTACAAGAGTACATGGCATTCATGATCTCGAAGGAGACTGAGAACATCCAGTCCAGCGAGGAGATTGAAAGTGCCTTCCGCGCTCTCTCCAAGGAGTTCCGACCATACGTCACGGCTGAAGAACTCTACGCTGTCAGTCTGCATCCCCCCTTTCTCTCTCTCGCATTCTTTCTTTCTTCACAGAATCTGACGACCGAGCAGGCGGAGTACTGTATCAAGAGAATGAAGCCTTTCATCGACAGCACTGGCCGTCACATCCAAGGCGGACTCGACTACGAAACTTTTGTGCACTCTCTTTTCCAGTCTTAGATAATTACTAAAAAATAACAACGACATTCGCAAAAACTCATTCATTCGTTCCATATAGGACTTTACTCCGATACTACTGCCAGTCTTCTAAAGATGCTAATGCTAACCTTTTTATAGAATGCTCCCAAAGCTTAGTGAAGACATTTAATAACTGCTAATGCTAATTAATCTATTAAGTAATTGTAGAATAAACATTTGAGATCGAATATAAACAGAAAGCAGACCAACACGTAATGATTTGAGAATTGTAGTGGATTGTTGTATCACAAGACAATATCAGCTAACGGAGCGGCAAATAGGGTTGGTTACCCATGTTGGAAATATTAACTAGCGTGTTGGGGTTTGGGGAAGAGGGGCCTGGATTTCATCCTTAGATGCAGACTTCTCCCTCACAATAAACAGTTGAAGTTGACGGAGACGTTCAGTCAGCATCTCCAGTCTTTTAGCAATGTCGTTCACTCTTCTGTGAGTTAACTATTTACGACGGGACACAGCAAGAGAAGAAGTGCGTACTAATATAAAAAGAAAGGAACAAACCTTTGACTATCCTCAAGCTTTCTTGCATAGCCATCCATGCTGATTTGAGAAGAATCGGAAACGTGCCGTAAAATCTCGGCCACCTCCTCCATCTCGGAATACAAAACCGTCTGAAAACAATTTGCGCACTTAAACGACACCTTCGTGGGAATAGCCGCAAAGATAGGCGCATTAGAAATATCTCGGCGGAGAGCAAACGGTGAATTTAATATTCAAATTAAAAGTTTTGCAGCACACAGTCCACAAGAAATTAAAAGTGGACGAAAATTTATGAGCCCCAAAAATTGCTCTTCGATCCATACCAATTTTGGGCCCATCAATTTCCCGCCTATTTCAAACTTGAGCGGGCCATCTAATCGAGTTGTTCGATAATAACCTGGCTCTGCCGAGTGAGTAGAACTTGCTTATCGAGATGACTAATAGCCGGAGCAAGCAGAGCCATGAGAGACGCACTCAGCTCATTCCCTCCTCCCACGTCCTCTGTAGTTGTACTCCCCACCGTATTCGACGCAGACATCTACCCAACCAAGAGCATACGGCATCAAGTAGATTTCAAGGACACTGTAGATATACTCACGACAACGACGTCTCTCAGAAATAACGACATTGAAGGTATAGCCGATTTTATAATAATGAAAAACGAAAACAACAGACAAAGCAGCTGAAATTAACAAGAATGAGTCAACAAGCTGAGCAGGCAAAGAATCGGGAATCAATCAACTAACAGAGAAATCATGAGACTTCATCGAGAGAGCGCTTATGTTTCTTTGAAGATCTATTCTTTTTCCTCCTGTCCTTCGGAAGCCCGAATGCCTTTAGTCTCTGCTGCATCCCCTCCGGCATCTGCGGCTTCCTTCTTATTGAGCGGATCGTGGGCGGCGTTGCTTTGCTTTCACCCACGTCATCATCAATTGCAAAATCCTTAAATCTTGATATTTTGCTCTCAATTGAAAAGAATACCAAAGAGATATTTAAAGGAACAAACAGCACATTGTTCATATTAAAGCATAACTGCATGAAAGAGACCAACCTGTGACATCTCCTGGAAACCCAATTCTTTCTTCGAAATCGATACAAGTCCTTCTACACGTCCAGCTTGAAATAGTATATAACAAACTAAAGACTATAAAAAAGGAAAGAGCTACTAATATCATTTATTTGGCACAATATCCAAAAATAACTAGTTACTTACTGACCAAAAAATATTAAGGGACAACTTTCCAACACTTTCATATTGAATTTGAACAACGAACCCGTCCTGATGTTCCCAGAATGGTCAGCACGCATTATATTCTCAAGTGGGATGTGGTACATCTCAGACTGCATCGTGCTGATCTCTACCTCGCACCGCTCATCAGCAATCTAGGCAGTCTCTTTGACATACGCAACACTATTTTCAAACAAACGAAAAGCATTTAGAGGCAAAACTATTTAAAAAAAAAACGTCTAACTGTTTTCGATGACTTCTTTGCCTTTGCTTTCCTCTCAGCCTCAACGTATCCACAGAATTCAGCGAAAACTGACAAAAATATGTTTTATTTAACAGCAATACACAGAAAAGAAAAGAAACCCCATAAACCTTATAAAGATCAAACATATTCAAAATTGCAATATATCCCCGTCAAACATAAAAAGAAAGATTGTAAAATGAAAGAAACCTCCGTCGGCTTACGAATAAGATAAATGGTATATTCCGCGGTGCCAGTGCCAGCAAGGACAGCTGAAGATCCGCAGTGGCCGTTCGAGTATTCCCCATTACACCTTTGCTCCTTGAAAATAAATTCGCGGTAAACATATATATCTGTAATAGAAAGATAAAATGTGGACTAACGTTTCGCTCGATCCCGTTCACGTTCACGTCAGCTTCTTCCTCTTCGCCGAATCTCACGCGCTTTGCGTCATGTTCTTCACCTTCTTCGTGTCGTCTTTTTTTGCCCATCTGTCAAACAAAATTATTTACAATTAACTGTAAATTATCTATACACTAATCGTCTGAAACTGTTCAAATGGAATATATGGCAATCATTAGAGTTTGCATATGAAGCGCACAGGACAAAAAGTAAATTGGCGAAGGGAAAGCAAGCGAAAACAACGAATAAACATTTGCAATAAAGCTACTGAATCAGACCTTGAATCAGTAAATTTAGTAATCTGTGTTATACTAAATCACAGCCACTTTCAAATTCAAAGGTGAGAATTGCACTACAATAGAACGTCAGCGGTAATCTTCAATCTTGAATTTTTTCGTGAACACTTCGAGACGCGAGTTGCTCATTGTTGTGTGAATGATGGAAGAGTAAATGCTTTGATAGAGAGGCTTAGAGTGCGGGATGCCTCCTCATCGTCGTTCTCCACGAAGCAGCGTGGTTCCCCGAGTGGGCAGCACCACCAGAGCCGCGGCTCCTCGACCTTCCAGGTTTCATTTCAATCAGGGTTTTAATGGTTTGTTGGTGCTGGCGTAAATTAGTACTATACTTCGAAGTTATAACAGTCACCGATGGAGTTCGATCTCCTGTTCTTTCAGGAACAACCCTGGCCCAGTTGCGGGAAGCCGGTCGAATTCAAACAGCACAAGCAGAGGCAACGGGTCATTTTCTTGCTTTGATATGAGTCTATTCGCTGGATGGGAGCAACTAGTATAGCGCGCGGGAATTTTAAAGGATTTGACCTTGTGATGTCGTGTTACACCAGGAACCGGGCCGGGACTGCCTCTTCTTCTGCTCGTTCTTCTACTCGTTCTTCTGCCCGTTCTTCTGCTCGTTCTTCTGCTCGTTCTTCTGCTCGTTCTTCTGCAACGGCTCCTGCAACACGGTCTCATTCTTTTATTCTCTCTATGAAACAAGTAGTTTCCTTTTATTGATGATTTATTTCCAGCGGGAAATTTAACTGGTGTGTTTCTTTTAGCAGTAGTCGCAACCGCAGTTCCTCCGCAAGGCCGGCTCCGCACTCGGGTAACTTTCCTACTTAGTACATTTAAGCCATGAAAAAGAAAGCAATAGTCTGTTAACAATACGGACCCACCATGCTTTCAAACTTTTTTTTTCAATTTTTTTTTATAGCAATTCTACCAAAAGGCTGTTTAGACATTCTCTATCACGTTTTTTCCTCTGCTACACCACGTTTTAAGCAGATCTCGACTACTATGGCTATTAATCTCTGATGAAAAATATAAGCGTGGATTTGCTTTTGCGACTTGGGGAGAAACAAATTATCTGGATTAAAACAATTATTATTCTCTTACATCGTATTATTCCACTGAATATCGTTGAGACGACGACGAAGATTGGGACATGCTTGAGATGAGAGCTGTTGAGAGCGTCGACGACCTGGACAGCTTTATCGATGTTTGTTGTGCTCTGTTCAGACTCTCTTTGATTCCTCGGACCTTAAAATATATTCTAAACTTGATGGCTCCAAAGTCTTACCAGCCTTTAAAATTTCGAATCACAGTTCATTTTCATTAAAAAAAAAATTTTTAGGATGAAGAGGATCTGGACGAGCCTTTTCTTGCCTCGATGTTGTCAGATGCACGAAATCTCTCTCACACGGCCCGCGCCATTATCCGTCGTATTATGTCCCGCAGGTTATCCCCCCCCCCCTTTGCCCTCTCACTGCCCACCGCTCCCTTCATCTTACTCTCCCAGTGTTCTAAAATGATTGGTTTTTTGTGCAAAATTGATGAAGAATTTAGACTGCATAGTGATGTTGAGCCGGCCTTTGCTTCTGACGCAGAAGATGAAGAGGACTGGGAAGAGGATGAAGAGAGCGATGAAGAAGAGGTGGACGAGGAAGAGCAGAGGATTCGCGAGCGGGAGGATGCAAGGGAAGCCGACGAAGGTATCTGCACTCTTCTTATCTTTGAACCATTGGAGAACAATGCATGGAAAACATTCAAGTACGGCGAGTTTGCTTTAATGAGGCTGAAAAACTGCCAGTAGCAGATGCAACCTCAAGACGTACAGTTAGGTATTGCTGAAAGGAAACCTTGTAATGTCTGCCAATCCCCTTTCTCTCTTCTTGCAGAGAATGTGCCCCGAACGGAAGCTTTCGGAGAGTGCCCGATCTGCAGCGAAGAGCAGCCGACTGACCCGGTTGGCTGCATTTACTGCCGCCAACTCGTGGGATGTCGCAAGTCAGTTCTTGCTTCTTCTTCCGTTGTCTCTGAAGAGAGTGTTGTAGATGCGCAGATCGTTGGTTCCGCGCAAGCAAGCAAGGCGAAGGAGGGGAAGCTGGCTGCCCGCTCTGCCGCAGTCACTGGATCGGAATGCCTGAAGTGGGAAGCATGCTTGATTTGATTTGATTGTGTCATTAGCTCTTCCACTTCAAGTCACGGGTCTCCGATGTCTTCTCTTCATTCTTTCATTAATGCCCGCAGACCTCACCTTTCTTATTTCGTGTATATCTTCTACATTCTGTATTCTTCTCACTAGCATCTTATTTCCACTTCCCATATCTCTCACCTTTTTTCTAACTTTCCAACGAACTTTCTTTGTTCGCTTGAGAGCTAACCTTTGACGAAAGATGTCCTCTTTGAGCTTCACGGATATAGGCTTGACACTTATTAGGAGTTTTTTGTGTGAATTAAGTCATGTGCCCTTTGATTTTTGCTATTACTCGTCATTTCACAATGTGACCTTCCTTATATTGGCATTTATATTGGTAATTAGTCGCATGTAACCTGCCGAAATTTGTTTTACTGACCGTCTGGGCAAAATAATTGAGCCTTTCTTATTGGTAATGCAGATGCAGAAAGAGGAAAAAGGTACTGCTCTTCTATTCGATTACGTAATCCCAGGAGTTGCTTGTGTCATGGGACGATTTGAAAGTTTGAGGAAAGTGAATTGAGATGCTGCCAGGGAGAGGAGGGGATGAACTCGTTGAGGACAATGGAAAGGGAGAGATCTGAGTTGGCTGCCCACGGCTATGGCCAGGCCATGCGAGGGTGCACACTCAAACTTGTTTGCCATTTTGAGCATCTTTATCTCTCTCTCTCTCTCTCTCTCTCTCTCTCTCTTTCTCTCTCTCTCTCTCCCTCCCTCTCTCTCTCTCTCTGTCTCTCTTTCTCTATCTTTCCTCTCTGTCTCTCTCTCTCTCCTCTCTCTCTCTTTCACTCTCTCTCATCTCTCTCTCTCTCCATCCCACTGCATATGTCTTAATCTCTAATTTATCTGCATTTCTGAGTCATTCTAATTCTCATATTGTAAGAGTTTCGCTCTCCTTTTTTTGAGTATCAAAGTCCTCCCTTTCATTCTGTTGTTTGCCAGCACAATTGTGCTCCACCCCCCAAGCAGAGTGCCGACGGGTGGGGAGAGAGAGAAGATGATGAAGAGATAGAAAGAGAGAAGGATGAAGCTGACCAAGATATTGTGTGATCCCTCGTGGCCATTGGCAGCTTTCACTTTTATACTTTCACTTCTTCCTTGCTACATCCTCAAGTATCTTATCCTTTTGTCCACTTGATTCGCCTGGCTACCATTTTATCTGGTGGACTTTATTTTCAATCTGACATTTTCATTAATGGATTAGCTGAAACATTCATAAGTGCTGAAACATTCATAAGTGAGGACAATCCCCTACCTAGGTACCTTCTCTTTCATATTTCTTCCTCTTACCGTTATATCACAATTGCGTCTCCCTCTATATCCCTCTCTGTTTCTCTCTTACTCTCTCTCATTCAACACAACTTATTTCTTCTTTACATTGTTTCCGAATTTTCTCTTTCTAATTTCTCTTACGTACTTCACTTTGATGATTCCCTTTTAACAAAAGCAAATCCGTTTCAAAACTCAGCTTTCGTGCTGTGTCCCTCAATCGAGCATCTCTTGTGTTTCTATTCGGGAGTGCTCTTTGGTAGCCAGTCTATGGATGTAAGTGATATTTCGCTTGTTCATCCTTCTACTACAGTGCTGTTACATGGAAATTCCAGTAACTGAATGTATTGTATTCTATTTTTCCAGTTGTTATCTATCTACTCCATCAACGATTTTAACTGCATTTCAATTTAGACAAAAGGAATCTAACACTGTTTTTCATGAGTTTAATTTTGCATTCTAATTCTTCTGCGACATTTTCAACTGCATTAAATTTAAAATGAAGCATTAGTCACGCTACCTACAATTACTCCGTTGAGCGAGGCTCACAATTGTGGTGATGATGGTTCTGTCTGTCATGGCAGCCTGGTTCGCATTCTGTTACGTAAATTCATAGATATCTCCAGTCTACACTCTCTTTCTCTGTTTGCCGTTCTCTCCGCCTCTCTTTCTCTCTCCTTAGTTTCTTATTGACAATCTCAGCATGTACCTATCCTCTTCTTCACTAGTCATCTCTTCCTCTGCTCTTCTTGTCTTCTCCCTCTCTGTCATCCTCTTTCTTTTTCTACCATTTTCCTTACCTGCCTCCTTCGCAAAGCAATTCAGGTTTTTGCCTTTCTTCTAAATACCGTCGAAGCACCGACGTATACTCAAAGTAGAAGAAAAGATGAAGAGAGACAACGTGGATAGTGGATGGAGGAGATAGAAAAGATTGTGGGGATGCTAGGCGAGGGAGAATGAATAATGTTGAGCTGGGGGACGGGAGCATGCCAGAGAGAGAGAAGGGATCAGAGAGAAAAGAGAGGGATTTAGAGAGAGTGGATGAGTGGGAGAGAATTAGAATGGCATAGAAAAGGAGGAAGAGTCGTGGCTCTTCTGCTGGGAGAGGCAACAAAAAGCGGGTGTCTCATCTCATTCAGAATCTCTTACAGTAGGACGTGAAGAACATGGATTTCCTTCGGATGTGATTAGTGATTCTAGCTAACTCATTCCAACTATCTCTTCAATAATTCAACTTCAAATTCCAAATATACTTCGCAAGAGTTGTTTTTCATCTAGAAGCATATGGCATGAAAAAAATATTCGCTGAAATTTTTCGCAGTTGTAAAAAAAATTAAATGATTGGAGTGGAATTTTTTTTTCATCATTTTTTTTGCGTTGGACACAGCGTAATGCACTCGTATTCAATTGCTTGATCGTTCTCCTCTTACTGTCCTTCCAATTCGCTCATCTCCTACCTTATCTCTCTCTCTCTCTCTGTCTCTTTCTTTCTCCCTCCTTCTTCATTCTTTCTTGATGTGGGATGTCCACGAATATACATATGCCTCAAGATAGGGTCGAGTCATCAAAGTTTAAAGCTGAAGACAAGAAGAGAGAGCGGATGAAGAAGAGTTAGAGGGAGAGTGAAAGAAAGAGAGTGAGAGTGGAGAGATAACCGAAGGCGAAGTGGAAACTTGTCTTTCTCTCTCATCTCTCTTTACTCTTTCTCTCTCAAGCACTTTCACCTTCCCCTTCCTTCCTCCTTTCTTCTTCAGAAGATCTATTAGGCTTCAAACGAGAATTGCATTGCTGCCCGGCCACGAAGCATTTGCATGAAGTGAACCAGCCTGATCTTCCCACCAGGTCCCCCTCCTCTCCTCTCCCTCCTTTCCCTTTCCCTGATCCCCCTACCTGCTCCTTCCCTTTCTTCTCCTTCTTCACACTCTTCTCACTTCAATGCAACAATCAGCCTGCCAACATAAACCAATCCGACGATTTTGTCTAGCCAAAAGTAGAGTAAAAGAAGCAGATACGAGTTTTATTGTTAGAGGATTGAAGGGAGAGAGATAGATAAGGGAACTACATTGCATCGCAATTTATCTGTAGAATGTTGTGATGATCGTGGCTGCTGGCAGATGAGTCTTATCTCCTCTGCCTCCTCTTCACTTTCTTCTTGTCTCTCTTCTTCTCTTCACTTTCTTCAAGGGCTGTCCCCACCCGGTCCTTCTCATTTAATGTATGTCATGGGGAAGATAAGCTGGCAGTCCGCTTTCACTCGGTTTCCCCTTCGCCCCTCACACTTTCAGTTTTGCCATTGACACAGTGGATGAAGTGGACAAGTCCACTTTCCCTGCCAGCACTCAGCTTTCTCATTCCTTGGCAGACAAGCTTTCTCTTTCATTAGCGATGCCGTCCTCCTTTCCCTTTCCTGCCCTCTCATCCCTGCACTTGTACATGTCACAGGTTGCTCTCTCTCTCTCTCTCTCTCTCTCTCTCTCTCTCTGTTTCTCTCTCTCTCTGTTTCTCTCTCTCTCTGTCTCTCTCCAAGTATCCCCTCTGGATGTCCCATTCCAGAATGTCTGCCTATGGTGTCTCCCCTGCCTTCCTTAGCTGGACAGGTTTTTACAGTGCCGGCCACGCCTGCCGCCTACTTTGTGTCATCGTTTTGGACGCCCGAATAGTGCAGATACCCCTTTCACTTCCAAGAACTTCTTCCCCTTCCCTTTCTGCTCTCTCAGTCTTTCATTCTCCTCACTCTCTTGTCTCTTTTCTCTCTTCAGAAGCCTCGCTCCTCTCGATCCGAGAAGACCCGCCCAGGAGCTTCGCCACCGTAGTAGCCAGCAAGCAGCAGCGAGCGGGAGAGAGTGCGTGATCGAGAGAGAGTGCGGACAGACTGAGAAGACGAGAGAGTGTGTGGATGGCGGAGAGGGAGGAGGGGAAAGGAGGCGGAGAGAGAAGGGGAGGCGGAGAGCAGCCGGGTGCCGCTTCTGTGGCTGTCGCAGCGGCCGCAGCCGTGGCTCTTCTGAAGATGGAGCCAGCCCGACCAGTCCATGCTGACTCGGAGGCTTGTCCAGTCTGTGGAGACCGCGTCTCTGGCTACCACTATGGGCTGCTCACTTGTGAGAGCTGCAAGGTCCTTCTTTCATTCATCCTTTTGATATTCATTTCTGCTCTTTCCCCTTGGTATCAATTTTCGTCTCTTTTGATTCTCACTGTAATGTAGACATTTTGCAGGGCTTTTTCAAGCGAACCGTGCAGAATAAGAAGGTTCCTTTTTTCCCGTTTCACTTCTTTGCTAGCAATTTTCCTCAAACGTAAGGTGTATCAATTCATAATGGTTGCATGTAGTTCTCAGCTGATCAATAATAGAGTGAGTTCTCTCTGATTGCAGCAATATCAATGTTCCGGGGATAAGAACTGTCCGGTGGACAAATCGTGCAGAAAAAGATGTCCATCCTGCCGATTCAGCAAATGCCTCACCCAAGGAATGAAAGTCGAAGGTTCGCCATTTGTTCCTTATTTTCACTCAATTTCTTCTTTTTATGAAATTCTTCCTCGTTTGTTGATATTGCTGCTGCTATAATGAATGTTTCTGCCGCTGACTTGCGTATTAATCTGTGATATGCCCTTTCCATGATATGTCCAGATTGTCGTCCCCCAGTGCCTGATCTGCTCCTTGATCTCTTTCGGGAGCAGCTTCCCCTTTGATCCCCTTCTCTTCTACTATCTGACTATCTGCAAATCTCTCTCTCTCTTTTGCTCTCCCAATCCCCGTAATTATCTCTGCCCATGCGTGTGTCCATTCCATGGGAGATCCATCGGTTTGGCAGACCGCCCTGAGTGAGAAAAGAAGAGGAAGTGATAGGGTCGAGTGAGAGATGATCGAGAGCAGAGAGACAGAGACAAAACGAGAGAGAGAGAGAGAGGCAGAGAGAGAGAGAGAGAGAGAGAGAGAGAGAGAGAGAGAAGAGTGAAAGGAGAGAAGTGCAACCAAGATATTCCCTGTGTGCCTGTATATTCATCTAAGGATGCCATAATGCATGCCTTCCTTATCTGCCTCTCCTCAAAGCAGTAAATATTTGTTACCTTTAACCATGAACCTGCAGTTGAATGTTGATGGTCTACGAGAGGAAGTTGGAAACGACCAAAGTATAATAAATGTAAGCAAGCGATGGGGTGAGTAGTTGAGAAGCAGAGAAGAAATGAGAATAAGAGAAGAAGAGAGAGAAAGAGAGAGTTCTCTCTCGTCTACCTCTGATAGAGAATTCTCTGCGTGAGTCCGTCCAAGTCTGCACGGCATGGCACGAGCTTTCTCTTCTTATTTTCTCTACTTTTCTTGCTTTCTCTCCCTCTCTCTCTCTTCATACTCTTACTTTCTCTCTCTCTACTTACCATTACTTTCTCTCTCTCTCTTCTTACTCTTGCTTTCTCTCTCTCCTCTCTCTCTCTCTCTCTCTCTCTCTCTCTTCTTACACTTAGTTTCTCTTTCATCGCTTCACTCGTCTTCGCTCTCCCTAACTTCTCACTCTCAATACCTGTCGATCCATCTTCGGTTACAAAAAACCGGTCGCAGTAAATCGATGTCCGTCCGTCCATTCGACTGTCGTTCGCGCCATGACCGACCCACGACGGTTTCTGAGAAGAGCGAGAGAAGCACAGAGAACTGAGAGAGAGCAGGAGAGAGAGAGAGGGAAGAAAGAAGGAAAAGAGGGAGAGATAGAGAGTGAGAAACAGATAGAGATAGAGATAACGAAGATAAGAGTAGAGAGAGAGAGATATGATGTGGAGAGAGAGAGAGAGGGGGTGAGAGATGTTGCTAGTGTATAACTGCATTCTCTCGGCATGAAGTCGCGCTTCCCATATGAGACAGCTGTCATCTATTCGCTTTCTGGTAACAGCAGCACCTTCTCTCTTTCTTTCTCTTCATCTTCTTCAAACTCGCACTTTCTCTCTTCCTTTCTTGCTCTCTCTCTCTCTCCCTCTTCCTATCTCTCTCTCTCTCTCTCTCTCTCTCTCTCTCTCGCTCTCTCTCTCATTCTCTCTTCCTCTTCCTCTCTCTCTCTCTCTCTCTCTCTCTCTCTATCTTTCATAGTTCCCTTTCTCTGTCATTATCTCTTTGTATTTTTGGCTTTCCGGCTGTTTGTTTCTCTCTCGTTTCCATGTGGTTTCTCTCCTTTACTATTACCACGAGTACCGTAAACCGAGGAACGGAATTTGAGGTGTTTGTCTTCTTTGCTGATACCACTACTGACGCCTAGGAGAAGGAATAGCCGTTATGCATACGGTAAAGGAGAGACGAGAGACGCAGACGACGAGGCAGAAGCCCATTCCTGCTCTCTCGCTCTGCGCCTCTCACACGCTAATGCTCTCTTCCTTTTGCTATGTTGTCTATGTACTCTCTGGATATCCTCTCATTTTTGCCCTTCGCTTTTTTAGCGGCAACCCAGACAACCCCAGCAGCCACAAAGAATCACTAAAAAAGAGCGGCAAAAGCGGAGTGGCCGCTCCGGTGGCGCCTTCCATTTCATGTAATTGAGGGGAGAGGAGGGAGAAGGGAACGGAGAACTAGAGAGAGAATAGGAAGTGAGAGGAAGGAGAAGAGAACTGGGATTTGAAGAGAGGGAATGAAGACATGAGGAGAGGCAAGGATATCTATAGAAAGGGAAGGGAAAGTGAAATGGAGAAAGCGAAAAGAAAAGCAAAAAAGGGTTGCATTGGCATTGCACCCTAAAAAGGACAAGACAGGACACTACGGTATGAAAAAAAAAAGAATAAAACGCACAAAGAGAAAGTAAGTTTGAACAAAACGACAGGATGACATCCCTTCTGAAGTGCATTTGTCATTCTATTCTCCTCGGTCAGTTCGGTCACTTTGAGTTGTAGGAGGGTGCATCTCTCCCCCCCCCATCCTTTTCTCTTTTGTATCTGCAGCCGCGGCTACTGTAATGCGGTAGAATAATGAGAGTGCCGCGGGTGGGATGAGTGGCCGAAGTGAGCCGAGAGGGTGGCAGGATGAAAGGAAGAGAACCGAACAACTCTCTCTCTCTCCCTCTCTTTCTCTCTCTCTCTATCTCTCCTTCTCCCGCTTTCTCTCTCTCTCTCTCTCTCTCTCTCGCTCTCTCTTTCTCTCTTTCTCCCTCTCTCTTTCTCGCTCTCTTTATCTCTCTCTCTCTCTTTATCTCTCTCTCTCTCTCTCTCTCTCTCTCTCTCTCTCTCTCTCTTCTCTCTCTTATTCTCACTCTTTGTTTCTGTGCTGCTTGACCTGCGCGAGTACGTGAATGTCCAAATGTAAGATGAGAACCCGGCTGAAGGCATGAAAGAGAGCCGAAAAGAAAGTGGAAGGCAGCCCTTCTTCACACTCATCCATGCTAATTTGTATGCAGGGAGACATCACAAGAATACATGACAAATGTATGGAAGGGAACGAATCGAGACCGAGGCATCGAATTGCAAATTCGCGACGGAAGACGTATTGTCAAAATAAAAATGAAATGCAATATTGGTCAAATGAATTAGTTGGTTTGTTTGAGCTGTACGAGAGGACCGAATGAGAGGGGGACGGAACAAGTTCGGTTCGTACTACAAGAGAGACCGCGCTGCTAGACAACAACGACTTGGTGTTCTTCGGCCTCCGCAAGCTTCTTCCGCTCTCTCCTCCCAACACTTCTTCAACCAACATCATCACAACCTCCTCATCCATGACCAACACGTCTCCAGCAGGTGCAATTCTCTTTCTTTGCTTTTCAGCGCCTTCCTCTGCCTTGTCCATATTAGTTATCCACCATCCTTTATTCTCTTGGTCTCTCTACCTTTGCTCCTTCATTAATTCGTGAAACTTCTCTGTCAGCAAACGCGTTTTTACCATTTTTGATTTACATAAAAGCTGAATATGCAATTGGTATGATTACTAGGAATTCCTGGTCCAGCTTGTCGACTGGATGAATGGCTCCTTGAGCTCTCTGCTTTCTCTTTGCTTCTCTCTTTCTATTCTTAATCTTTCTCGAAATTTCTGTGTTTCTCTCCTTCGCTCTCTTGTTATGCATTGTCTCTCGGACATACTCCCGATCCTGGCAAATCGATCATCTCAAGGTTTCTTCCCTCGTTTTTGTTGGAGGCAATTCCTCGGGGTGCGCGGGGTCAACAGGGAAGAGAAAGAGTTAGAGGAGAAAGAGTTAAGGGAAAATGGAAGAAGAGAGAAATGACAAAAGACAATGTGAAAAGAAAAGAGAAAGGCTGAGAACACGAAAAAGATTAGCAAAAAGAAGATGAAATCTCTGTGACGCCATCACTCACCCGCCACCTTTTGCTCTTCTCTCCTTTTTCCTTTCTCTCTCGTTCGATCCTCGACCTCTATTATTTTCTCTAACTTCTCTCACTCTCTTTTCCCGCTTTCGCTCTCCTTCATCTCTTCCATTTCTGACTAATTTCCACTTTAATATCCTCGTTGTCCTCTATGATCAGTTAAATGTTTTTCTTCCTCTTCTTCATTGCATTAAAGTGTGCCTGAGATAGAAATGGCTGAAGATGTTGTATCTAAATCAATATTGACATCTTGAAGTACTTCGGAGCAGCCGCCTCTCCACTACTTCGAGGCTCAGGCACACAAGATCAAGCAGGAGTACGGCGCAGCTGCCAATGCTCTGCTCCAGTCTCCCACTCTTTCTTCCAGTACGAATCCCGCCACCTCCACCGGTCTGTACGGTACTTAGAAGAGAGAGTGTCAGAACAGTCATCGAGAGAGAGAGAGAGAGTAGAATGAGGGAGATAGAATAGAGAAAGAGAGAGAGAGAGGAAGAGAAATAGTTGGTTGTTCAGCTGCCTTCGCAATTCCTCGAGCTGCTTCGTATACTCCGAACTGCGATCTGGCAACCCTCCTGGGCACTTCGATCGAGCATTCTTTCGTGTACGGCGGAGTCGGAGTTGGAGCAGTGAAGCACGAGCCCCCCTTCGAGTACTCTTCCGATGGATCCTTTGTATCTGCTCCCCCTCCACAGGTATCCGTCCTCCTCCAGGTAGTTGTTGATCCCTTCCCTTTCTCTGCCCTCTCTTTCTCTCCACTTCTCTCTCTCTCTATCTCCTTCTCTCTTTCCTCTCATTCCCTCTTCAGCCTCCTCTGCCTGACTACGCTGCCGCCTTCAGCCACAATCACTCCGTGCATAACCAGGCTCCTCTTCTCTCTCATCAACCAGCTGTGAGCTACGCTCACATGCTTCCAGTCGCCCCGCTCTCTGCTTCTTCCTCTGGTATGCTCTCTCTTTCTCTCCCTTCTCTACTTTCTCTACGTTCTCTCCTCTCTCATTGTCCCTCAGGCTCAGGTGGCGCGGGGTCGAATCGTTCGTCCCCTCTACTGCCCGTGTGTCCTCTTCCGACGGAGAAGTCCTTCGATACCGTAATCTACTCGAAGGGTTCCTCGTCTGCCGTGCTGTCTCGCCTCGTGCACTGCCTGCCTGAACATGCCTTCCTCTTCGACCGTCTTCCCCTCCTCCACGGGGGCGGTGACTTCTTCCACATCTCCCTTCAGACAGCCGAAGATATGCTCGGTCACCTCGTGGCGCGAGCGAGGCAAACTCCGTACTTTGACCAGTTGCCCGTCAGTTTCCATCTCATTCTCCATTTCCCTTCCAAAAGATATATCGGGCTCTGTTTCTTTGATTGGCTTGGCACCATCAAAGCTTACGTAAGCATACAGTTTGTTACAAGCACCATGAATGGAATAAAGAGAAGGCGCGGAGATGAAAAGGGTGAGGAAGAATGGAAGAGGAAGATGGGATGAGGAAAGAATCAGAGAGGGGGAAACGAGTCATTCGGGACAGGAAGACGCCTCTAAGCGATGGGCAGGCAGTTCATAGAGGGGACAATCACCAATATTGCACTTCAAGGAGGTGGAGCAGACAGAGAGAGAGAGAGAAAGAGAGAGAGACAGAGAGAGAAAGAGAGAGAAAAGAGAGAAATAGAGACAAAGACAGAGCAAGAATGAGTGAGAGAAGGAGAGCGAGAAGTACAAAAAGAGGAGACGGGAAGATGAAAAGAGTGAAGTGCAAAGCGAGGGCAGAGGGTCGAGGAGAGCAACCCAGGTGAGTGCTGAGAACAACCAAGGGCCGGCCGGTGAACGGCCACACAAAAATCTAGAGAATTTACTACCCAGCAATGAAATTGACCTGCTATAGTTATCGGAATTTATGCATAATTTACTTCAAAGGAGGAACAAATTATACTTTCCTTAAATAATTTCAGATGGAAGACCAGATGAGTCTGTTGAAAGGATCGTGGGTCTTCATTCATCTCATCGACATAACCTGGGCTGTTGCTAGAGGAGATCTGCCATCCATCATCAAACTCACCAATGGACTGGAGTTAGTTCACAGAAGAATCGGGGTGAGAGAGGGAGAGAGCGAGAGAAGGGAGTGAGAGAGAGAGCGAGAAACGGTGAGAGGGAGGGAGAGGGAGAGAAGAGAGAGAGAGAGAGAGAGAGAGCAAGAAGGGGTAAGAGGGAGAAGGAGCGAGAGAAGAGAGTGAAGGAGAGTGTGTGAGATATAGTCGCAGGCTGCAGTGACTGGGCATTCTTACCATTAGAACTGGGATTGCATAAGAAGAGAAAGCATGACCCCAGATCAAAGGGCGTCCCCCGTTTACGCTCACCAATTTAGATTTTCTGGGTTTTTTGCTTGATCGTATAGTTACGCTATTCTAGAAGACCAAGAATGACTTGCGCAAGTCTACTGAGAAGACTAGTGGAATGGTATTGACAGAGAAAAACGGAAAGAGAGAGAAAGAGGGAGAGAGAAAGAGGAAGAGGGAAACAGGGAGATGGGGGGGGGGAGTGAGAGGAGGCCCCCCGAGATGTCTCTGAGATAGTGGCTTGACTCTCTCCTCATCGTCGGCGGTATCCCTTTCCTGACCATTCGCTTTCTCACTCATTTCCTCGCTCTCATTTTCCCGTCCTTTCACTCATTTGATCTTCCTATTAACTCTCTCCGAACTCTCTTCTACGCACTCTCTCTCTCTCTCTCTCTCTCTCTCTCTCTCTCTCTCTCTCTCTCTCTCTCTCTCTCTCTCTCTCTCTCTCTCTCTCTCTCTCTCTCTCTCACTCTCTCTGGTCACAGAGGATCAAATCATTTATGGTGACTGCCGCATGGACGGACAAATATTTCTGTGAGAACGGGAGCGAAGCGACAATTCTTCTTCTTAATTATCTAAAATGGCGACATAAGATTCACCCTTCTCCTGAGTGGAATCTAATCAATCCATCCACAGACCACAACCATCAAATAAAGATTGAAACGTTTGAAATGAAAAGAGAGAGAAGGAATTGCTGCAGGATGTCTTCGGGGGCGTTGGCAGTCTTCGGACTTGTGCATCTTCTGGACAAATGGGAGCAAGTAATGCAGAGACTTCGCCAGCTTCTCTCCGAATATCAAATGGACGCTACCGATCTAGCGGCTGTCAGATTCGCCGCTCTCTTCGATGCTAACGGTACTCTCCCTCCCTCCCTCTACCTCTCTCTCTCCCTCCCTCTCTCTACCTCTCTCTCTCTCCCTCCCTATCTCTACATCTCTCTCTCCCTCCCTCTCTCTACCTCTCTCTCTCCCTCCCTCCCTCTACCTCTCTCTCTCCCTCCCTCTCTCTACCTCTCTCTCTCCCTCCCTCTCTCTACCTCTCTCTCTCCCTCCCTCTCTCTACCTCTCTCTCTCTCCCTCCCTCCCTCTACCTCTCTCTCTCTCCCTCTTTCTCCCTCTCTCTCTCCCTCTCTCTCCCTCCCTCCCTCCCTCCCTCCCTCCCTCCCTCCCTCCCTCCCTCCCTCCCTCCCTCCCTCCCTCCCTCCCTCTATCTCTCTACCTCTCTCTCTCTCTTCCTCCCTCTCTCTTCCTCACTCCCTCCCTCCCTCTCTCTACCTTTCTCTCTCTCCCTCCCTCTCTCCTCCCTCTCTTTCTCTCTCCCCTCTCACTCTCTCCTCAATCTCGTTGTGCCTCAGGCCACCATCACATCTCGATGCCCGCGGATGTCTCCAGAATCCGCCAGTCAATTCTGGCTGCTTGGGCCGAGCACCGCGGCAGTCGAGAGGCCATTCAACTCCCGGCATACCAAATCTTCCTTCAACTCAGGTTTGTCCATTCCGAGGAATTGCCGTGGCCTTGGCGAGACTCGTCGAGATAGCGGAGAATAAGAGAGATAGAGAGAATGAGAGTGAGAGAGATAGAGAGAGAATGAGAGTGAGAGAGATAGAGATTGAGCGAGCCAACGGAGTGTGTGAGAGAGAAGAAATACTAGGGAGAACGCTAAAATGAAGGGAGTAGAAGAAACACAGAAAAGGAAGGAAAGAAGAAAGATGGACACTGCAATTTGCATGTGTGTGGATGTGCTGTCGTTTCTCTTCTTTTCGCTCTCTACTCTTTCGTCTCTCTCTCTCCCTGTCTCTCTCTCTCTCTCGCTTACTCCTCGCTCTACTCTGTCTACCTCTCCAGTCTTTCGCCTCTCTCTCTCTCTCTCTCTCTGTCTCTTTCTCGCTCTCTCTTCCTTCCTCTCTTTTTTGCCGTCCTTCTCTCTCCTATAATTACGGTCTCCTACCAGATTCCTCTTCTCTTCTCACGCCACTGTAAAGGTGCCGTCTGATCAATCTGCATATCTGGCAGAAGATGTGGCAGACTGAGAATAATGGCACGGCCTACCTGTCGCTGGCTGTCGCACAATTGTTCTCTCTCTCTCTCTCTCTCTCTGTGTGTGTTTCTCTCTCTCTCTCTTACTCATTTCTCTTCCAATTTTCTCTGACCTCTCTCGCATCCACCGTCATTCATTCATTCATTCATTCATTCATGGCTCTTCCTCATTTGCCATTACTTCTTTAATAGCTTGGAGAGCAGTAGAATGTTTATCTCAGTGAGGTCAAGTGGAGAAGATCGAATGGAAGGGGAGAAGGTTCCCATCTGATTGAGAATGAGGAAGTTGGTCTCATCCTGCTCAGCATAATGAGAAGCATTATTCTTTTATCCATCGCTCAATTTCCATAACGAAAGCGGAAGAGCCTGCTATTGCAGGGTCACCGATTTTTTGGTCGCTTTCTGTGATTATTAAGAATCTATTGGCGATTCTCAGGTATGAGAGAATAAGACAGAGAGACACAGAGAGAGAGAGAGGGGGAGAGAGAGAGAGAGAGAGAGAGAGCTGTACATCGTTCCCCTCTCTCCTGCCATTCTCTGTCTGCTTCTGCTGGCGGTCATTTCTGGCTACCCTCTCCATCTCTCTCCAATCATATTTTCATCCTTGAATATACGGTAGAGCAATTTCATTCCGCTTACTTTCTCTACTTCTCCTTCCTGTTTTTTCACTTTCTCTATCTCTGCCCCATCTCACTCCCACCCTATGTCTATCTCTCTTTCTCTCCCTCATTCTTTTTTCACTTTCTCTATCTCTACCCCCTCTCACTCCCACCCTATGTCTATCTCTCTTTCTCTCCCTCATTCTTTTTTTTCACTTTCTCTATCTCTACCCCCTCTCACTCCCACCCTATGTCTATCTCTCTTTCTCTCCCTCATTCTTTTTTCACTTTCTCTATCTCTACCCCCTCTCACTCCCACCCTATGTCTATCTCTCTTTCTCTCCCTCATTCTTTTTTTCACTTTCTCTATCTCTACCCCCTCTCTCCCCCACCCTATGTCTATCTCTCTTTCTCTCCCTCACTCTTTCTCTCACAATATAAGAAGCCTTTACGGATCCACTCCCTCACGGCCGTTAAACAGCAAAAATATTTTTTCCCTAGTCGACCTTGAAAAACGTTGATGGAAGGAAAGCGAAAGAAGCATACAGACAGGTAGGGTAACAGGAGGGGCTCTTTGAAGAGTGTTTGGGAAGGGAAGAGGGGCACGAGAAACAGAGTCAGAGAGTTAAGTAGCGAGATATCGGAGAGAGAGAGAGAGAACAGAGAGTGAAAGAAGAGAAATAGAAAGGGGTTCAGAGACGGTTTGTGGCAGCCAGAGCTGAGATTTGAATCAATCTTCTACAGGAGAGGAGTGATCATGGAGGAAAGTGAAATTGAAGGAGAAGAAAGGTGAAAGGATGCCGAAGGGGCGTGGAATAGGAAGAGAGGGATTCCGGATTTGAAGGGAAGATAAAGGGGAGGAAGGAGATTGAAAGAAGGAGAGGGAAAGCAGAAGAAAGAGAAATAGCCAAGAGAATGTTGCTTTGGTCAGGAGTCCATCAAGGAAAAGCATATCTCATACTCAAGCAGTTGTCAAACTAACAGACAACATTTTTGTCATGTAGATGGAGATATATCACATTGGAATATTATCATATCTACCTGTGCTTAACTTGCCCCCATGCCCTTATGAATGCACACCTTCTCTCACATCAGCCCTTTTTAAAAGCCCCTGGCCCTTTGTTAAACGCTTGTCTTCTCCGTCTCCACTTGTGTTCTTGTGCTCCCGCACTCTAGTTTACCTAGCAAGTAACATAACTATTTTTATTCATATTTGGTTTCTGCAGTAAAAAAGCAGCTCCAGAAAAATGATCTGAATAAAAGAAGAATGTAATAGTATGTTTACAAGGAAAGCGTTTTGTTCAGTCAACTGGCGTCTTCCGTGAGCCAATACTTGGCGGAGCGGGCGAGGGGCCATCTGTTGCTTCCCTTTAAACTCGTCTCTGAAATGCTTCAGCCGTCAGTGCACATTCTATTTCATTCCTGGGAGTGAGAGAGAGAAAGAGAGACAGAGAGAGAAAGAGAGAGAGAAAGAGAGAGAGAGAGAAAGAGAAAGAGAGAGAAAGATAGAGAGAGGAGAGATTTCTGGATGTCTCAGAGATCCGCCGACTCCTCTGGTGCGCCCTGCAGCGGCATCTTCCTACGACGGTGCTGCTGCTCCGATTCCGGTGTAGAGTGAGGGATACTGTGCTCTCCCTCTTCCCTTTTGGGTGAGGGTTACTGTACTCTCCCTCTTCCCTTTGGGGTGAGGGTTACTGTACTCCCCCTCTTCCCCTCCTCTAGGCACTCCTTCTATGTTTGTTTTCTTTTTAATTTATGCATGGTTGTGTTGTCTGTCTGTATGTTTGCTTGAAGAAAATTAGAGAGAAAAAGAACTGGAAGATCTCCGAGTTTCCACTTCTTCTGTGGCATGAATGGTTGCTGATACCTCTTGGTCACTCTCTTTCCATATCACTCCATCATTCTTTCCCCATCTCCTCAGCCTTCCTATCCTCCTTATCTACTGACCATCTTGGCTCGCCACTCCATTTGTATCGTACTTTCGCTCTCTCCCTGCTTCTTTCACCATCTCTCACGTTCTCTCATTTCTGACCCCTCAAGTTTCCTCTCTTTCTTAACTGACCATTATATAAAGAGTTATTACGGGAAAGTCGAATAATTCACTGCATTGGTCATTCGTTGCCTCTTCTCAGTGTTAAACTTTCAACTATTTATCTCTCGACTTCATCTCCATTGTGTCCCTCAGGCACTCCCCTGCTCTGACCCCTCGGGCACTCCCTGCTCCCACCCCCCTGCTCTCACCCCCCTGCACTCACCCAACTGCTCTCACCCCCCTGCTCTCACCCCCCCCCCGCTCTCATCCCCCTATCAACCCCTACCACTTTCTCCACCTCCTACTCATTTAATCTCTTTCTACTTCGCCTGCTGACCTTCCGTCCAAACAGCTTTTCATTTCTTGCGGGTCCACTTAAACATTAGCCGTAGTTGTATGTATGATTGTACTTTTCTTTTTTCTTATCTCTAGACTGAATTGTTATTCATAGCTTTTCAACGTTCTGAGGGATATCAGATTACGGATTTGTATGCACCCGAAATGTCCAAGGAGCTTTTCTTTTTCTTCCCTTTTCTTTTCCTGTTCTCTTCGCTGCATTTCCTTTAGTCCGGTGCTCCATGGGGCGCCTCTTGACAAACTCTAACATTGGTACCTCTTCTGACATATAAAAATTTAAAAAAAATTATACACAGTCACAAAAGTGACACGAATTTTTTAGTATTATGTTAGATATCCATATCACGAATAAATCTCAGAGGAGCACATTTCACTCTCCCTTGACCGCAACATTGCATTCATTGGAACGATAACGAGAAAGTGGAGAAATTCAAGGTGAAGTACATGCTGGGTGTAAGAAGTGAAGTGGAGAAGAGTAGAGAGACTCGAACAGGAAAAAAACAGAGTCAAGGATAGAGAGAGAAGGAGAGAGAGAAAGATGGCGAGAGAGAAAGAGAGAGGTAGAGAGAAAGACAGAGAGAGAGGAGAAAGAGAGAGAGAGAGAGAGAGAGAGAGGTGATAGAAATTGATGGCAAAGCATTTCTTCCGGTCGGAGAGTGTAGTCTCTAATTATGTCCTTGGCTTGCCCTTTGACCCAAGATGACCAAATGTGTGACTAGTTGAGAGGAACACAACAAAGAGAGAAGAGAAGAGAATGAGAGCTGATTCTGGGGCAAGAGAGGGAGTGGCTTGGCAAGAACGAGGAAAGCACTTCATGGAAAGGTTCATTTACAATTGCATTCCTATGCTCACTTTGATATGCAGCGGAAGAAGCTGAGAAGAAAAAGAATGAGAAATATTTGTAAATAGCAATGAAAGCAGGAACTAGTTTAGAAGCAGAGGGATGAGTTCCAGAAGAGGATTAGAGAGAAAGGCAGAGGACAGACAGGCAGAGAGGGCTAGGGAAGAGGGAAGATGATTAGAGAGAGCGAGAAGAAGGAAAGGACGGTCAGAGGGAGCTGACGTTACCGTTGCTGAGAAGAGGCCCTCTCACAGCAGAATCCATTAATACTGTTGACAGCAGACGACTGCACCTTTCCCGCTTCAACAAGTCACTTTTTTATATTAATATTTTTATTTTTATTACTTTATGATTTAAAAATGAAAGTGTACTTCTCTTCCTCCGTCAGTGCTGCCGCTGGCAGTTCGGCTCCTTCGATGAACAGAAGAGAACAAAGTAGAAAAGGCCGTTCGGAATTGCTCATTCAGAAGAGCGTACAACGCAGGATTCCAGACTGTCGACCTGAATTCATGAAGATGAAGATCCCCGCAATACAATCATGAATCGAGCCAGACTGCAGAGTGCGGATGGCATTGCAGAATTTGATGAAGATGAAATATCTCTTTTCTATTGCATCGTTTATTCCCAAGGCGGCAGACTCCGTCAAGAAGAGCAGGAGAGAGAGAGAGAAGATGGAGAGAGAAAGGAAGAGAGAGAGAAAGAGAGGATTGAGAGAAAAAGGGGTACGGAGAGAGACTGAGAGTGCGAACGAGAAATGAGATAATAGAGATAAGAGAGCGACGTCATTGAGATGATGTGAGTGATGAGGCCGAAGAGATATTCTTGCCGTTCGACCAAGGAAGGCAGCCAGCCATAGTCACGGAGGAAGTTGAAGACCACTGAAGGGAGCCAGCAGCACACGAACACTATCACCTCAATCATTCTTCCTCTTTCTTCCTCTGCAAGATAAAAAGGAAAGAAGAAAGAAAACCATGGCGATGAGCATGCGATTGGTGCGAACTCTTCTCTGGAGAGCCTTCTTCGTCTGCTCCGAGATTACTGAACTCTCCTGTCGTCTTAGCAGCACTCCCTCAAGAAGTTTTTCTTCACTACTTTCCAAACCCTTACAAATTATTTTTTTTTGAACAAAAATTGTAACAATACCCTTCCAATTTTGAAGGAGATCATAAGATAGCTGGAGACTATTACGCAGAGAGGAATTCCGAATTGCAGCAACAACACCGCCGTTCCTGCAGGCAATGATCAATACCATTCCCTGTCTGCGCTCAATGTTCCCAAGAGCGAAAGTATAGAAAAATTAAGCGTCTTCCTTGAAGACATCGGAAACCAGAAGAGAGATAGAGAGAGAGAGAGAGAGAGAGAGAGAGAAAGAGAGAGAGAGAGAGAGAGAGAGAGAGAGAGAGAGAAAAGAGAGAGAGAGATAGAGAGAGAGAGAGAGAGAGAGAGAAAGAGAGAGAGAGAGAGAGAGAGAGAGAGAGAAAGAGGGAGTGAGAGAGAACAAATGACCAAACCAAAAGCCACTTTCAATCTCAAGAGACAAATTGTTTTCGTCAAAGATTCAGTGGCACTTTAAGCTCTTCGCAAATAGAAGACGAAGATTAGCAGAACTTGGAAGTTGTCTTCCTGCAGCGCGCTCCAACTTCACTGCTTTGTCTGCCAGTGAAAAGAGAGTGCAGAGCAAAAATGAAGCGAGGAAATGAGAGGAAAGAGAAATAAGAGAAGCGGGAAAAGGGGGGAGTGATGAAGAACTCGATTGTCTATTACCGTATCTGCTTCGTAGATGCTCATTACTCCAGAATTCAGAGCAGATTTGGCCGCAGAAGTTTTGAACGCTGCGAAGATCGTAAGCGAGAACCATGGGAGTGGAGACTGCTACGCCAAGCATCACATTCGCCATTATCATTCGGACTGCCGCTTCTTTCTGGATTGCTCTGAAATGAAACTAAGCCTTATTCTTCACTTATTCTTCTAATGACAAATAGAAACGTGATTAAGAGTTGATTAAGAGTATGCAGATATCTATGCATGTATACGAGAAGATCAACACGTATGTATGTACATATTACATACATATTATTCTAGACTAGTTCAAACCTTTTTGTAGGAAAGACAATGAGGATGAATCTGTCGATGGCAATTGCTGTGAGAGTCCACGTTGAGAAACAAAGACTTGTGCCCTCAAAAATGTCGAATTTGTCAAATATTCATTGTTTTTCGAAGGCATTTTGAATGAAGTAGATGGAGAGGTAGAAGAGGGAAACGACCTGGATGAGAGGGACGACGCGGCAGAGAGCGGGGCCGAACAGCCAGACCTTCGCGAACGCTGAGATCGGAGTCACCGTCCCAGACACGCAACACACAACCACGTCGGACATCGACAGAGACACGATGAACACGTTCCGCACTGACTGCAGACACTTGTTCGACAGCACTGCCACGACCACCAGAGCATTGCCCAGCACTCCCAGGCTGAAACAGAGAGAGAGAGAGAGGGACAGAGAGAGAGAGAGAGAGAGAGAGAGAGAGAGAGGGAGAGAGAGAGGGAGGGACAGAAAGAGAGAGAGAGAGAGGGAGAGAGAGAGAGAGGGAAAGAGAGAGAGAGAGATGGGGAGAGAGGAAGAGAGAGATTGAGAGAGAGAGAGAGTGGGAGAGAGAGGGAGGTGGGACAGGGAGATTTACAGTAAATGTGATAAACGTGAGAATTATCCATTTTTGAATTTTGTTAATATGTGTATTTACGAATCATATTTCTGATTCATCACATTGTATCAATTGCTTTTTCGTTTTTTCTGGTGTTGGCAGCGCCTTCTCTCCGCTGTTGCTATATTCTCGATCATCACGAAAGATGGCAAAAGAAATGAATGGTGACAAATGAAGAGAAAGAAGGGCTCATGGTCAGTCCACTCCTTCCCTTGCAAGAGGTCACTTCTTCATCTGGAGTCAAGGGACGGTGGCATTAGACAACGTAGAACGGAGGAAACATTCGGAGGCACTCGTCGAGTCTTGCAGCTTCATCTTTCATTGTAAACAATAGACACGCTGGAGGGATTCAACCAAGGATGGAGAGATACAATGAGAGAGGGATAGTGGGCGAGAGAGAGAGAGAGAGAGAGAGAGAGGGATGGAGGGATAGGGGGCGAGAGAGAGGAAGAGAGGGTGAGAGAGGGATGGAGGGATAGCTGGCGAGAGAGAGGAAGAGAGATTGAAGGAGAGAGGGATGGAGGGATAGCTGGCGAGAGAGAGGAAGAGAGATTGAAGGAGAGAGGGATGGAGGGATAGCTGGCGAGAGAGAGGAAGAGAGATTGAAGGAGAGAGGGATGGAGGGATAGTGGGCGAGAGAGAGGAAAAGAGATTGAGTGAGGATGGAGGGATAGTGGACGAGAGAGAGAAAGAAAGATTGAGAGAGGGATGGATGGATAGTGAGCGAGAGAGAGGAAGAGAGATTGACAGAGAGGAGAGGGATAGTGGGCAAGAGCGGAAGAGAGATTGAAGGAACACGGGCAGAAAAGATGGCGGGCGAACGTGAAATAAGCAAGGGAAAAAAGACTGTACCCCTGGTCTATGTCAGTTGCTGGCTGCATCGGCTCCCCCCTCCCCCCCATCTCTAACAAACAAAATTACGGTGCTAGTCGTTGTCGCCAAAATATGGATTTTACAAATATAAATAAATAAAATAAAATAACTGACGTGATGACCAAGGAGTAGAGAATTCCGAACAAAATAGCAGTGCTTGGAAGAGAAGTCGCATCTCCATTCTGCCAGAGAAAGTCTCCCACAGACACGCACGACGAATTAGAAGAAAGTGAGGAAGAGAGAGTTGGAGAGGGTAGAGAAACAGGAGAAGAGAGAGTGGAAGAGGGAAGGGAAATCAGAGAAAGAGGGGAAGAGAGAGAGGAAGACGGCAGAGACGGCAGAGAGAGAGAAGCAGAGAGAATTGGAGCAGACATCAGGAGAAACTCCCTCGTGCTCGGAATGACAGATTTCCAGCGGCGACTGTCCTTCTCGGTCCTCCTTAATGACGAATGAGAATATAAGCCATTCTGGGATTCAAACACGAAATTGGTAATGGTTTGTGAAAGTCTAAATTAACTCACGAAGAAGAGAGAAGGAATCAGAATGAAGACCACTTTTATGTGCTTGAAAAAGAACAAGCAAAATGAGAAGTAGTTAAGGAGTATTGAGGTACATACATACACACATATGTATGTATATGCATGTGTGATTCTCAAACAGGGTTAGTTATGGACTATATGGAGAATATATTTTTATTCTTCACTGTGAACTACTTCGCAGCCTCTCTTTCTGCTTCTCCTCTCTCTCTCTCTCTCTCTCTCTCTCTCTCTTTCTCTCTATTTCTCTATTTCTCTCTCTCTATTTCTCTCTCTCTCTTTTTTTTTTTTCTCTCTCTCTCTCTCTTTCTCTCCCACTCTCTTTCTCTCTCTCTCTTTCTCTGTCTCTCTGTCTCTGCCTCTCTCTCTCTCTCCCTCTCTCCCTCTCTCTCTCTCTCTCTCTCTTTCTCACTCTAGAATTCCTCCCGTTACGTTTCGTCAACCAGGATTTTGAGTCAGAAGGCCGAAAAGCTTGGAGATGACGAGGCAGAGAAGAATGAATGATGGAGTGCATGAGACAGTCAGAGATGGAATAGAAAAGATAGCAGACCAGGAAGTTGAGATGTTAGAAGGGGCTATGAAGAATGGGAATTAGAGTGAGAGAGAGAGAGAGAGAGAGAGAGAGAGAGAGAGAGCGAAGGGGAGCAAGGAATCAAAGAGAGAATGAGACCGTAATATTGGAAAAGTAAGAAGTTGTGAGTACTTGATCTAACATCACCGATGTTTAGTTGAAAATTACTATTGGGATCAAGCTGTCCTTTCAGGGATCCTTCTTTACAATGCGAATAAAATGTATTTCGTGAGGACAAAGCAGCAAAATAAATAAGTTCTCTGTGAAGGCGAAGTTGAAAAGCGAGAGAGCTCTCACGCAAGGCTCATGTTGCATGGAAAGAGATAGAGAAGCTAAATGAGAGAGGGAAGAGAGAATGAAGATGAACAGAGAACAGAGAAAGAGAGGGAAGAGTCAGTGAAGATGAAGAACAGAGAAAGAGAGACAATCACGAGAGGAATTCATGTAATGTAAGATGCAGATGAGGGGAAGCGAAGATGGGAGTTCTTGCAAAAAAGGAAGGGTAGAGCCCAAGTCATCGTTTGCTCAGAGATGGAACGGAAGTACAGAGAAAGTTTAACTTGGACGGAGTCCTCTTCATTCCCACTTCTTCAGTTTTCACCGTCCATTCAAATCTTTCTTCTTAAAGCGCTCCCAGAAAATATTAACGACATTTGCTTGTTCGTTTGTCTTTCTTTGTAGCCGATAATTATAAGTGACCCGGCATAAAAAGGCCTTTCATCACATAATCCACAACTGATGGGGCTTCCCAGGTAAAATATAAAACACGGTCAAAATTGTAGTCTTTTCTTGTTTTCCATTTCCTATAGACTGAGGGAGCAATGTAAAGGAAACACCAAGAAATGCTGGAATAGGATATCCAGACGAAAGGGCTCCCACTATCAGACAA
Organism: Allodiplogaster sudhausi; assembly: GCA_945643635.1. Classification (NCBI taxonomy): domain Eukaryota; kingdom Metazoa; phylum Nematoda; class Chromadorea; order Rhabditida; family Diplogasteridae; genus Allodiplogaster; species Allodiplogaster sudhausi. The sequence continues at coordinate 270,888 of CALZFC010000087.1, forward strand.
AAACGAGAGCATGACTAATTTAATGTTGTTACCAGTTTATAAATGTTGTGGAGAATCAGATGAACACACATAAATACAAATGTAGACAGTAAGTGAGCCTTCTAAGAAAATATAAATTGGAGTGATGGCAGCACCTGACTCTACACTTTTCAGGGAAGTTAAGCGAACGATGCTTAAAGAAAATATGGTATGGCAATGGAAAGAGGCAGAGACAGATGGACTGAGAGAGCATTGAATGGAAGAGAAGGGAGAGAAGGTGAGAAGAGAGACGGGCAGAGACAGAAAGAAGTGAATGAAAGAGTGGAGAAAGCAGGCGAGCATAGAGACGGGTAGAGAAAAGAGAGGAAGGAGATCATTAAGGAACTTTGGAGACACCCGAAACTTACATGTATTTGACGGGAAATTCTAATTTATTTTCCAAGAATACATAACAATATGTATGTGTACATAGTATAGATAATAAACAGAGTCGCTGAAGTGAGTCATGAGAGGACTACATTCCCATAACAATCTGTCTACGTGGAAAGGTGAAGATGTGGATACCACACAAGAGGAATGGTTTAATCTACACTGAGGAAGTCTTCTCTACACAACTCACAATAACATCGAGAGGATATAGGAACGAATGAGAGACAATGCAAGAGAGAGAGAGAGAGAGAGAGACCAAGTCGTAGGGCGAGTTAGAGGAAAGTACATGAAAGAGAAAAGAATAAGAAAGAGCGAAGGGAGGCGGGGGAGGGAGGATGACGACACTCGTCTTGGACTGCCACATCGTTGCTCGTTCTGCAGTGAGTTCTGAAAGCAAAGCCGTTTCAATGGCATATGAACAGATGCCCGCCTCAATTGGAGAAGGCTGCAAGATGAACTGGTAACATTTGCTCCCTCAAGAAACGCATGCCATACACTACGCGAGAAGTTCTTGACATTCGAGGAAGAGAGAGACGGAAAAGAAACTGAAAAAGGAAGAGAAAGAGAGAAAGAACGAGAGGGAAAGAGTCAGTGCAAAGAGAGCAGAGAGAAAGAAAGAGAGGGAGAGAGTCAGTGCAAAGAGAGCAGAGAGAAGCCAGGTGAAATAGAGTGTGAAAGGAGAAAAAGTGGACAGCTTTCCAATGAAATGGAGGCTGAAGGAAAATGGCAGAAGTTAAAGTTGAATTGGGAGTAGAAGAGCGGAGATCTCAGAGCTCTCTCAGTCATTTCTCGGAAATATTTCTTCAATATCTTTGTGCAGCAACATAATTTTACTACTAGTAAATAAACGGAAAAGACATATGAATTAAAGGAGAGTAACAAAAGAAATTAAGTCTGAGCACCGCGCTTAAATTGTGAAAGGAGGTCAGAGTCTGATTAATACTGAAAACCATTTTAAAAAAAATAACGAGGCTTTGAAAAATTGAAAATAAATTGATAGAAGAGCTTGAGGAAGAGGCAAAGAATGACAACGGGGGAAACTCAAAGGGGAGATGACAGACTTCATTCTATCTTGGAATGATGAGCTAGTGGACTGAGGCAGAAAGGGCAGAGGTGAGAGGCGGGTCCATAAATGTGATAAATACTCTGAAGCAAAAAAAGAAGAAATAACCGAGAAGATGGAAAAGTGAACAAAGGGAGAAGGAGAACGAAATAGACGAGAAAGGGAAGGCAGACAGATTGTTGGCCTCTTTTTTTCTGTCCTGATAATATTTTTGTTAATGATGAATACAATAATTGTGACTATATTGAGATTGAAAAATATCCTGCAGCATTTCTCATTGGAGCGCGATAGTGGATATATTTCAATTTCAATTAATTTTTAAGAAATTCACTCAGCCTGCAGCTGTGCAAGTCTCATTCTAATTGTCGGACGCTATTTTTAAAAAGACAGAAAAAAATCGAGAGAGAGAGAGAGAGAGAGAGAGAGAGAGGGTGAGAGCAGAAAAGTGAGGGATGGAGAAGAGTTTACATCTAAGAAAGGACAAGGTGAGTGAGTTGTTGAGGCTGCAGCAGAAATTGGGTTAGAACGAGAATGCCTTAGGCTGGGGATGGAAGTGCGGCCGCGAGGGCCTCTTCTACCAAGGGAAGCCATGTTCGAGATGGCAGAGGAGAGAGAAGAGAACAAGGAAAGGAGGGAGAGAGAAGAGAAAGATGAAGAGAGATAGAGAGAGAGAGAGAAAATGGGGAAAGCTGTGAATGCACTTCCGGCACAAATGTATCTTGCACCTGTCTTGACTCGAGAAAACTCGACACTTAGCCTTTCGCAGTTACATTCTAGCCACTATGTTAATATGCACGTAAATGGCGCGGTTCTTACCTCAAACTGGCTTATGTGGAATCGTAAACATAGAAAAGGGAAAAATCAAATGGAGGAAAAGAGATTTCGAAATTAGCATATAAAATACTTGTGGAGATCTTTTCGAAGCAGCAGAAATGCAGAGACGAAGAGGGAAGCAGCTCTCGATGGAAACCGAATTGCTTGTCCTGGAAGGGCATCGACCCTGTCGTGTCTTCTCCGCATAAATCTTTTTTATTCGCCTTCTTGCGGCAGATGATGGAGCAGTTGGGTTCGAATATCGAAGCACAGAGAAGAATATGAAAAGAAGAGAAAAGGAAGACCGAAGATGGGAGGTATTTCTCAGCTTTCTCTATGAGAAACTGTTTTCTATTCTTTGTTCATTTTATTACTATTTGCTGGAAACGGGAATGAACTTCAGTCCTTAATTACTTTAGACCTACGAAATGGCCAGATCATGAAAATGTTTCAAATCTTATTTAACAATAAAATCTGTTTTCGAAGCCTTCACTTCCCTCGCCTGAGTCTCCCTGACAAGACTAAACTGAATTATTGCGGGCGTAATAAGAAAGAAGAAAGTGAGAAGAGAGCAGAGAGCTCTTACTGTTTCTCATCCACTCGTATGAGGGCCGCAAGTGGCACTGCCGATGTTAATTCTTGGATTCCTTGTGAGACTGTGGAATTCCTGAAAGTTTTCATCCCTCGAACTTATTTCCTTCCATCTACCTTTATCCCTTTCGCCCATGTCAAGAGGTATTTGACCACTTTCCTCTTTCTATCACTGATGCAACCAGAGAAATCAGTTTACAGGTCTAACTCTGCTTAAAAGGCTGTGAAATGACATGACTGTTTAATAAGTTTATTCCATGTAAATTGACAGCAGTGAACGGCGGTTTTTAAAATTATATCAGGAGTATTTTCAGCTGTTTGTTGGAAAGATTATTATCAGAGATTCCTATGAAGAGTGTTCCAACTACGAAGGAATGAAAAATGATGCTCCACAACTACATATGTATGTATGTATCTCTTTCTGGAAGAGTTCATTTTCTAAAAAAAAAAAATCCAACTCCGTGCTAATCTGAGATCGGCGCTAACCTTAAAGAATAGTTCTGATTAAGAAGCTTGAAGAATAGAAATCGATTTGGGCAGAAGCGTTGGGAAAGCGCTAGAATTCGATGATCATAAGGATCAATCCTATCTGAGTATTGATAGTAGAGAAAAAAGGAAGAGTTCTAAAAAGGACGGGAACATAACCAATTAATTTTAAGCGGGGAGAAGAGCGGGAAAAGAAGCTTCCACTCAAGACGGAGGAATGCGTGAGAATGGATTTTGATTCAGCATTAAGCTTTCTAGTCGAGGAAGAAATAGCTAATATTACGTCTATTTCCGTAATCTTCGTTTTCTCTTCATATTCTCTTTATTTACATCTTTTCCATCATATTCATGAGCCTTATGCTCTCATATGGAAGGAACATTTGAACTAGGTGAATGTTGTTCCCCATTCCTCCTCTGTTCATTTACTCCCTCCTTTTTCTCTCTCCTCTCTTTCTCTTTCTTTCTTTCTCTGTTTCTCTTCTCTCTCTCTCTCTTTGGAAGAGAATAGCTGAAGCATCTTGCTGCTTCGATCATGGCCACTCCATCAAGACTTCTCTCTTTCCTCGCCTCTTTCCATGTGCATCCGAATGGACAAATTCGAATGGCAGAGAAGAGAAAAGAGAAAGAAAAGGAAGGGGGAGGAGAACGGAGACTCTTCTTCATTTTCATTCCAAATTAGACTCGCCGCTCGCAAAGGTGCACGTGCTTTGACCCCTCTTTCTGCTTCCTTTCTCTGTAACTCTCTCTCTCTCTCTCTCATTCACTCTTTCGCTTCTTCTTCTTCTCTCTCCCCCCCCTCTCACTCTCTCTCTCTCATTCACTCTTTCGCTTCTTCTTCTTCTCTCTCCCCCCTATCACTCTCTCTCTCATTCACTCTTTCGCTTCTTCTTCTTCTCTCTCCCCCCTCTCACTCTCTCTCTCTCATCACTCTCCGGCTTTTTCCTTCATTATCTTCATAATATGTTCCCGTTTTACTTACGCAATCAAATTCTCAATCCCCGAGTCTTTTGTTCCCTTTGTTCCCTTTAATCTTTTCTCAGCCCTAAGATAATAAAAGAAACAGTTATTATGTTTATATGCAGTGTTATCACGCGCATGCTCCGCGTTTGTCTGTGATCTCTCTCTCTCTCTCTCTCTCTCTCTCTCGCTTTTTTCCTTTCCCTCCCTCCACTCGCTCATTTCTCTCTAACTGATTTCATCTCTGCCTCACCTCCTCTGTCCATTTCGTCTCTCATTCTCTATCAGATTCATCCGTTGTGACTTCGCCGACGGCTGCTTCTTCCTTGTCCTTCTGGTTTCTCTTGAGTTGCCCTCATTTGTTTGATCCTTGCTTGTATTTTATAATCCTTGCATGATCATAACTCATTTCGCCTGATTTCAGTGAGCTAAAGATACTGGAAAGAAGAAGACGAAGGAGCGAGAAGAAAAGAGAAAAGAAAAAAGGGAGAAGAATGCCTTCTTCGTCTCTTCTCTGCACGAATGAGACAATGGAAGAGGGTCTCTGCTTCGGTCTCTCGGTCTGCGGCTTCTGCTATGGGGCAACACCAGAAATGGATGATGCCATGGCTGAGGAGCCCGTCCCAGACGCGTCCAACTACGAACACTTCAATCTCGTATGAGCTCTTCTTCTCATTGTACATATCACAGTGGATGGAAACAGCGGAGGGAATTTCCTTGCATTTCTTCATTTTGTGTTCATTTTAAACTGCTTTCGTTTTCACCCTTTAATTTGAGAGTATAGAGAATAATCGAGCAGAGAGGGAGAGAGAGAGAGAGAGAGAGAGAGAGAGAGAGAAGTCTCTCCTCCACTCTTCGATCTTACTTGATATTCAATTCAGAGAAGGTGAAGCTATTCTTGTTGCTGTTACAATTAAGCCGTGAATAATGCAGCTTCTAATATAAACTAAAACATCATCCTTGAATTATCTTTTCAAGAAGATTTCTATCTAATTCTTTGTGAGAATCTGAGTCATAAGAGTGAGCTGTCATCGATTTGACGAAATAGAAGTTGGGAGCGGGGGCCTCTTGACTCTCCGTCAATTTCCGTTTGAAGTTCTTCCAAGAAACGAAAAGAAGGGAATTGGAAGAAATGAAAGAAAGAATGGAATGGAATCTGACGTTTCGATTTCCTAGCCCTAACAATACGAATTTGTTCAAGTCCGTGAGCAAATTCGTGAGTACTACATATTTTTTGTGTGTAAATGAGTTGATGCAATTTGTGCAGAGCATTCATATTCTATGGAACTATACAAAAACAGATAGAGATATCCAAAAGAGCGACTGAATTTAACGCGAAATTTAAATGATTCATTTCACCTTTCTCTACCAGGAAGTAACAAATACTTCGTATTTTTAGCGCTGGGGCAATATTAAAACGGGAGACAGTAGGATGCAAATATGAAAAGAAAAAATGAAAAGAGCAGCCAATTCATGAACCAGAGAGTTCTCTCAGATATAAGGGAATAGAAGGCCAGACGACTTACACAAAGAAGGGAGCAAACATTGAGATTGTGATTGGAATGGTGCTGCCACTGGTTGGTTGTTGCGGACTGGTCGGAGATGCAATCTCTGCATTCATCTATTCTCGCAGCGAGATGATCTCTTCACTGAATGTGTCAGTTGCACCCCTGTCCTGGGTATTCCTGAGTTTCTTCCAGATTTCTCTCTGCCCTCCCCCCCCTCCCCTGCTGTCCTGGGTATTCCTGAGCCTGAGCTTCTTGCAGATATCTCTGTGCCCTTGCCTGCTCGGATATTATCATCATCCTGACAGCCTTCTTCCTCTTCTTCCTTGAGAATATGCGCAAGCGGATCTTCTCTGCTAACTTCTACTTCGCCGTCCTCGCTCCTTACATGTTTCCACTTGGATTGACTGCTCAAGTAAAGGATACTTTTAAGCATTCCGTTTTAACCTTCTAAATGAGTTGACTTGCATGAATGCGTGATGCTTGCAGACATTCTCGGTGTTTCTGACGGTGACGGCAGCCTTCGACTGCTTCGTGCTGGTGGCTGGCTGGCCTGCATTCAGAATGGCCTTCTGCACTCCTTCCACTTCTCTCAAGGTTCTTCCTCGCACTCCTCGCACAGCAACTTGAGATTCTTCGTTGGCAGATGCTCGTGCTGATCTCGCTGCTTGCCATTGCATACAACAGCCCGCACGTCTTCGAGATCTTCGTGATCGATTGCTGGAGTGTCCGCCACGGCGCGCCTTCCAAGGATGTCTGTCCCACTGAACTGCGCAACAATGAGGTACTGTATTCGAAAGGGCGAAGGGAAGGAAGACTGCTTGGAGACGTACGTGGTAGTCTACTACGCGTGGCTATACACCCTGGTCATGGCTGCCGGCCCCGTCCTTCTTCTTGTCGCCATCAACTCTGCCATTCTCCTCTCTCTACGCAGACAACAATCGGCCGATTCTCAGAGTGACGTCATCACTCTCGTTCTCGTCGTCTGCCTCTTCGTCACGTGCAACGTGCCTGTCAGAGCTCTCTCTCTCGCCTCTCTCTTTCTCTCTCTCGCTCTCTCTCTCTCGCCTCTCTCTCTCTCCCTCTCTCTCTGGCTTTCTCTCTCTCTCTCTCTCTCTCTCTCTCTCTCGCTCTCCATTCTAACAGTCTCTTTGGTTCCCTTTCTCTCTCCAGATTCCATTCTCCCACTATAGACCATAGATTCAGCCACTGACGGTGAATCTCCTGGAGATGTTGGTGTCGTTGGAGAATCCGTACCTGATTGACGTCTCCAACCTTCTCGTCGTTGTCAACTCGTCGTGCAACTTTCTCATTTACTACGCATTTGGAGCCAACTTTCGCAGAACATTAAAGGTCTAATTTTTTTCGTGCATTATCAAATTTGTTGTTTTTATTTGCCCGATTGTGATCGAAAACTGTTTTTGCGATGCCTACAGCAGAGAACTTTTGAAAAATAAGGAGCGGAATGTATGATTTGCAGGAATATATTGGAGCGTTCTTCGGGAGAAGACCAGGCCGGGTGGTTGTGAGTGCAGAACCGATTCTTCTTAACGTCGACAAGCGTCTTATTCCCCCTCCTAGGGAATATCTCATCTAGCTTTTTTTTTCATTTTCTCAAAGATGATTTTGGTATTGTCATTCAGACATTGAGCTTTAGAAGCAGTTGATGAGTGGGGTTTGCCATATTATTCCGGCACCGCCAAGCGGTTCTTCGACGGTAGTGAAGAGGAGATGGCTTAGGCAGTGCTGATTGGCTCGAAACAAAAGAAGAAGAAATGGCCTCGCAGTAGTCATGGCCAGAATGGAAATATGCTTTCTTCGTTTGAAATTCCACTTTGATTTGCTTGCTCCATCACAAAGATTCTCAATAATGCGGGCACTAATTTAGATGTTCAGTTATTTTTGTGCACAATTAAATAAATTGATGGAACTTTTCCTTGCAAATATCTCATATATGTGGCATATCTCTTTTGGCTCTTTTTAACTGCAGGCGCCCCATGGGAAATGAAAGCGGTCCATTTAATATCCGAATGATTGTAGTCGTCCGACGCAGAGACGTGTGTAAGAAGAAGAGGTCACTCTCCCTCCCTTCTCTCCCTTTCTCCCTCTCAATTCGGTCTCTTTCGGGTCACTCTCCCTCCCTTCTCTCCCTTTCTCCCTCTTAATTCGGTCTCTTTCGGGTCACTCTCCCTCCCTTCTCTCCCTTTCTCCCTCTTAATTCGGTCTCTTTCGGGTCACTCTCCCTCCCTTCTCTCCCTTTCTCCCTCTTAATTCGGTCTCTTTCGGGTCACTCTCCCTCCCTTCTCTCCCTTTCTCCCCCTTAATTCGGTCTCTTTCGGGTCACTCTCCCTCCCTTCTCTCCCTTTCTCCCCCTTAATTCGGTCTCTTTCGGGTCACTCTCCCTCCCTTCTCTCCCTTTCTCCCTCTTAATTCGGTCTCTTCGGGTCACTCTCCCTCCCTTCTCTCCCTTTCTCCCTCTTAATTCGGTCTCTTTCGGGTCACTCTCCCTCTCTTCTCTCCGTTTCTCCCTCTTAATTCGGTCTCTTTCGGGTCACTCTCCCTCCCTTCTCTCCCTTTCTCCCTCTTAATTCGGTCTCTTTCGGGTCACTCTCCCTCTCTTCTCTCCCTTTCTCCCTCTTAATTCGGTCTCTTTCGGGTCACTCTCCCTCCCTTCTCTCCCTTTCTCCCTCTTAATTCGGTCTCTTTCGGGTCACTCTCCCTCCCTTCTCTCCCTTTCTCCCTCTCAATTCGGTCTCTTTCGGGTCACTCTCCCTCCCTTCTCTCCCTTTCTCCCTCTTAATTCGGTCTCTTTCGGGTCACTCTCCCTCCCTTCTCTCCCTTTCTCCCTCTTAATTCGGTCTCTTTCGGGTCACTCTCCCTCCCTTCTCTCCCTTTCTCCCTCTTAATTCGGTCTCTTTCGGGTCACTCTCCCTCCCTTCTCTCCCTTTCTCCCCCTTAATTCGGTCTCTTTCGGGTCACTCTCCCTCCCTTCTCTCCCTTTCTCCCCCTTAATTCGGTCTCTTTCGGGTCACTCTCCCTCCCTTCTCTCCCTTTCTCCCTCTTAATTCGGTCTCTTCGGGTCACTCTCCCTCCCTTCTCTCCCTTTCTCCCTCTTAATTCGGTCTCTTTCGGGTCACTCTCCCTCTCTTCTCTCCCTTTCTCCCTCTTAATTCGGTCTCTTTCGGGTCACTCTCCCTCCCTTCTCTCCCTTTCTCCCTCTTAATTCGGTCTCTTTCGGGTCACTCTCCCTCCCTTCTCTCCCTTTCTCCCTCTTAATTCGGTCTCTTTCGGGTCACTCTCCCTCCCTTCTCTCCCTTTCTCCCCCTTAATTCGGTCTCTTTCGGGTCACTCTCCCTCCCTTCTCTCCCTTTCTCCCTCTTAATTCGGTCTCTTCGGGTCACTCTCCCTCCCTTCTCTCCCTTTCTCCCTCTTAATTCGGTCTCTTTCGGGTCACTCTCCCTCTCTTCTCTCCCTTTCTCCCTCTTAATTCGGTCTCTTTCGGGTCACTCTCCCTCCCTTCTCTCCCTTTCTCCCTCTTAATTCGGTCTCTTTCGGGTCACTCTCCCTCCCTTCTCTCCCTTTCTCCCTCTTAATTCGGTCTCTTTCGGGTCACTCTCCCTCCCTTCTCTCCCTTTCTCCCTCTTAATTCGGTCTCTTTCGGGTCACTCTCCCTCCCTTCTCTCCCTTTCTCCCTCTTAATTCGGTCTCTTTCGGGTCACTCTCCCTCCCTTCTCTCCCTTTCTCCCTCTCAATTCGGTCTCTTTCGGGTGACTCTCCCTCCCTTCTCTCCCTTTCTCCCTCTCAATTCGGTCTCTTTCGGGTCACTCTCCCTCCCTTCTCTCCCTTTCTCCCTCTCAATTCGGTCTCTTTCGGGTCACTCTCCCTCCCTTCTCTCCCTTTCTTCTTTCGGGTCACTCTCCCTCCCTCTCTCCCTTTCTCCCTCTCAGTTCGGTCTCTTTCTGGTCACTCTCCCTCTGTTCTCTCCCTTTCTCCCTCTTAATTCGGTCTCTTTCGGGTCACTCTCCCTCCCTTCTCTCCCTTTCTCCCTCTTAATTCGGTCTCTTTCGGGTCACTCTCCCTCCCTTCTCTCCCTTTCTCCCTCTTAATTCGGTCTCTTTCGGGTCACTCTCCCTCCCTTCTCTCCCTTTCTCCCCCTTAATTCGGTCTCTTTCGGGTCACTCTCCCTCCCTTCTCTCCCTTTCTCCCTCTTAATTCGGTCTCTTCGGGTCACTCTCCCTCCCTTCTCTCCCTTTCTCCCTCTTAATTCGGTCTCTTTCGGGTCACTCTCCCTCTCTTCTCTCCCTTTCTCCCTCTTAATTCGGTCTCTTTCGGGTCACTCTCCCTCCCTTCTCTCCCTTTCTCCCTCTTAATTCGGTCTCTTTCGGGTCACTCTCCCTCCCTTCTCTCCCTTTCTCCCTCTTAATTCGGTCTCTTTCGGGTCACTCTCCCTCCCTTCTCTCCCTTTCTCCCCCTTAATTCGGTCTCTTTCGGGTCACTCTCCCTCCCTTCTCTCCCTTTCTCCCTCTTAATTCGGTCTCTTCGGGTCACTCTCCCTCCCTTCTCTCCCTTTCTCCCTCTTAATTCGGTCTCTTTCGGGTCACTCTCCCTCTCTTCTCTCCCTTTCTCCCTCTTAATTCGGTCTCTTTCGGGTCACTCTCCCTCCCTTCTCTCCCTTTCTCCCTCTTAATTCGGTCTCTTTCGGGTCACTCTCCCTCCCTTCTCTCCCTTTCTCCCTCTTAATTCGGTCTCTTTCGGGTCACTCTCCCTCCCTTCTCTCCCTTTCTCCCTCTTAATTCGGTCTCTTTCGGGTCACTCTCCCTCCCTTCTCTCCCTTTCTCCCTCTTAATTCGGTCTCTTTCGGGTCACTCTCCCTCCCTTCTCTCCCTTTCTCCCTCTCAATTCGGTCTCTTTCGGGTGACTCTCCCTCCCTTCTCTCCCTTTCTCCCTCTCAATTCGGTCTCTTTCGGGTCACTCTCCCTCCCTTCTCTCCCTTTCTCCCTCTCAATTCGGTCTCTTTCGGGTCACTCTCCCTCCCTTCTCTCCCTTTCTTCTTTCGGGTCACTCTCCCTCCCTCTCTCCCTTTCTCCCTCTCAGTTCGGTCTCTTTCTGGTCACTCTCCCTCCCTTCTCTTCCTTTCTCCCTCTCAATTCCGTCTCTTTCGGGTCACTCTCCCTACCTTCTCTCAACTCCATCTCTTTCTATCTCTCTCCCTTTCTTAAACCCAGAAATGAATTGGTTGGATTAACGAAGAGTTCATTTAATTCAACACCAGGATAGACGGACTATACATACTATCATCAGAAACTCGTGTTCAAATATGGAAGAAGGTCTAAATCCATCTCTTTGACTTTCTTACTAGCTACCCGTTACTACTTCTGTTCCTATTCTGCTGCTTCTTTTATCAAAGTTCGAACTTGTACACTTCTTGTGTGCTCTTTGTAAACAGACTTCTTCGAACAGTCGATATACAAAATTACAAGAAGAGAAGCATACTTTTCCAACATAAATACAGCATCATGAAGTTTTTGCCTGAACTTACATATGTATGACTAAAAGCTCACTTCGACTTCAACTTGAAGACCAAGAAGCTTCCGAAGGTTGGATGAATGAATGGGATGGGAAGTCGAATGGCAAGGAAACCATTCTGAGTTCTCTTCACTTTACTCCTGTGTGCCAACGAGAGGGATGACAGAGTGTACTGAGAAAGGCTGACTCAGGCTGATCTCAGAACAGAAGAGTCGGCTTGGCCAGACTCGAACTCACTCTCTTCTACTCTTAAGAACAACAATT